>JASDQU011178535.1:24482-36842 GCA_032191745.1 Picea mariana
AAGTCATCAATTAAGTAGGACGTTGGGATTTTTTATCCCTCTCAACTACATCCTCTACTAACTCAAACCCATATCCTAAAAATAAGAACATGGCCTATACACTTTCAAACCACCACAAAAAAAAAACATGCTCACAAATATTCCCTCTCAACTATATCCTCTACTAACTCAAACCCATATCCTAAAAATAAGAACATGGCCTATACACTTTCAAACCACCACCAAAAAAAAAAATGCTCACAAATATTTCATAATATTGCCACAAATATATAAGACCAAGATCAACCCAGCTTTAGCAAGTTACAAACTTTCCTCATCGGGTCTCCTTAGAGATCATTTGAAGAATCTTTCATACTACATGTTTTTTGAACTTGGGGTTGAACACTAATATCAATGTTATTTGGCAACGATAACCCAATGGAAACAACAATATTGTTGAAAAATGATAAGGTGAAGTATCCCCAAAGGTAAAGAAGCAAAAATCACTAAGAAAATGTAACCCCTATAAGTAAAAAAAATACAAGGTAAACCATGAAGGAAGAGAATAATTAATCACAAGGTGATGTGACCCCAAAGGCAGAGAAGTAAAAATCATATGGAAAATGTAACTTGTAGGTAGAGAAATAAAAATAATAGGGTGAATGTAACATTGCATGTAAAGACCAAAAATTTATAAGGTAAATATGAACTTTGTAAGTATAGAACCAGAATTTATAGGGTGAATGTAACCTGTAGCTGTAGAGAAGGAAATTTGAAAAATTGTAACGATGTTTTTATGGGTTGTAGAGAGATAAACACATATTTTTGAACAAACTATACATTTAGGGATAAATATAAAATTATTATAAGATAAAAAATTATCTTTCTAATTTTTCAACTCCTTAAATGCTACCCAATGATGAAATTTTATCTCAATTTTTTTTTTCATGATATGTTGGAATAATAATCATTTGGAAATATTTTAGATTAATTATTGTTAGTTGTTATATATGGAAGGTCTAATTACAGTTAGAGAAATATGCTAGAGATATTTGTGGAGAGATTGTTGAGTGAATTAAGGAGTAATTGTTGAGAGATTATAGGATATGGTTGACTCTCGAGACATCTCATATCCATGTATAAATGTATGCTTTGGTAATGAGAAAGTTTGAGCTGAGTGTGCATTATTGAGAAATTTATTTGCTCCATTATTATTGTTGGTGTATTACTTCATGATCCAGAGCCATTCATATTTCCACTCCCAAACAACTAAACAAATAAATATCCCACCTCACTATTGGCCTCCAAGACAAGTGGTTATTCTATTTCCCAAATCAATAAAACATTTCATTCCACCTTCCATCTGAAATCTAAGACACCCCTCTCCACTTCTCCTCCCCAAGCCCTAATTTTTCTCCCTTACATTTAGGGAATCATTGATCATATATCCAAGATCTTAGCTAAACAGAACATCAAAAATAATTTTAAGCCTCCAAAACCATAAAGTAATTATTTAAAAGTGTTAAGGATAAGTGTGACCTTCTTCTTTCTCAAGGTGTTTACCAAATTCCATGTTTTTGAGGAAAATCCTACATCATCCAAACCGATAGGTCCATCCAAACCCATCCTAAAGAACATATTACTTGCACATTTCATAACCACCTTATTAAATCCACTAAAGTAGAGAATTCCTATAACACCAAGCACCTCATTTGCTTTAATTAAGCAAAATCTTTAGCCCCATCTCCCCACTATTCATCATGCAGCATTAGGAAATCCCTAGAAAAAAAAAAAACCTAACAACTTTAATCAAGAAAATGGTTACAAACCCAATCATTCTTAGAAGCTTGTCATTCACCATATTTGTCATTAGGCTCGTCCCCTTGCTCCTTAAAAGCCCATCATCCACCATCTTCATCATTAGGCTAGTCCCCTTGCTCCTTAGAAGCCCAGCATCCACCATCTTCGCCATTAGGCTAGTCCCCTTGCTCCTTAGAATCCCATCATCAACCATCTTCATCATTAGGCTAGTCCCCTTGCTCCTTATAAACCCATCATCCACCATCTTCGTCATTAGGCTAGTCCCCTTGCTCCTTTTAAACCTACTCCTACCCCTTTCTTTAATCTTATCTTATATTGTTTATTGATATGTAATCCCCCGTTTTTAATTGTTTTTCCTCCTAATTCTTATTATATCATCATTTCATTCGTTCCTTCCTTTATAACCTCCTTCATTTAAATTACCACCGATCATTTATTGACCCATCTCTTCTTATTTTTAGCTCTTTGTTTGGTTCATTTCATCTTGTATTAGTCTTTAATTTCCTTTCATTCTTAATTTTTATGTAGTTCCAAGTTTCTTGGTTATTCATTCTTTTTTAGCTAGTTCACTATCTCTCATTTAGGCATTAGCCCTCTGAAAGGTTTTTATCTTAGTTATTAATTTCATCTAAATAACATAAAATAATATATTTATTCTATTGATCAATTTGTTCCTTCTCTTTAATTAGTTTGATTTGACTTAGTTCCCCCTTCTTCATAATATTTTACGATAATATTAATTTATTCCATTGGTCCTTCCCCTAATTAATTATTATAATTTATTCCTATTAATTTGACTATATTATTCACTATTCATTTAATATTGACCAAGTGCACTAATTACACGGAAGGCGTTCTTTTAATGGCCGGTCTTTCTCACTTTTTCATCGTCTGTCCACCATGAATTGAACACTGCCATATGTCGAATGGAACAATGTTATATGTCCTCCGTCCTCAGCGACCAATCAAACTGGTATGTTCCCTGTTCAAACAGGTCGTTGTTTTTCACATGCCACGTGTTTTCCAAGCACCAACAAACCCCGTTTCCATTCTCGTTCACCTATTTTTTCTTCATCGGTATCATCTTCTCTACCTCCTCACTAAACTACAAGCATCATACTACCGCCATGCCTACGGACTTCTTCATCCTTTTTCTTCATAATATATATTTGTTTATTTTTAAATAATTTATTCCTATTAATTTGACTTCATCATCCTTTTTCTTCATAATAGATATTTGTTTATTTTTAAATAATATATTCCTATTAATTTGACTATATTATTCATTATTAATTTAATATTGACCAAGTGCATTAATTACGTCGAAGGTATTCTTTTAATTGTTGGTCTTTCTCCTCTGGATGGGGTGATACGCATCACTCAAGTGCCACGTCGCACCAGGCCTGGGCAAGCCATAAATAAGGATGGTCGGCTCGCATCCCCTTGACATTAAGAATGGGAGCCAACCATAACTGCCAGCCAGGAGCCATGGGACTTCTCCCTCACGCGAACATCCCGACGGACAGGAAATTCAATGCTAGGGAGGAGATAATGGCAGTTGTCTCGTCGCACCTCTCGGTTATCATCCATCTTTGCATCATATTTCCTCATTGTGTTTTTGGTCCGCACCAGGCTCTCAGTCTTGAGCTTGGGAGCGGCCATTGCTACACCCTCTACAACTTCACCATTAGTATCATCCTCTCGATGCCCCGGGAGCGAGGAAAGCCGCGTTGTGGCCCAGCCTAGTACAACATGGCTACAAGACAGAAATGGTTGCAAAGGATCGAGAGGGTGCTCTCAATTGCCCGCACTCAGAGAGCTCAGATTGCTTGCAGGGATGGTAGTGAAAGGATGGCCTGGTCACTTCCAACAACGTTTGTTGAGGAGGTCATCCCGGAGGAGCCCATACAGCTCCCTCTGGAGTCTATGCTCTTCACGGTGCCAGAGAATTGATAGCCTCCAACCAACTTCCCTGAGGATGAAACTCGAGAAATTATAGCGGCTCACCACAGTACAGGCACCATGGACTCACGAATGAAGGAATTCCCTACCTACTATGTTGAGGAGGAGCTCCCGGAAGAATGCCTCCAAATGGCCGCTCAGGATGACACAATCTGGGTGGGTTTTTCTCCTTTCATAGCCTCAGATCATAAAGGCAACCCTGGGAGCCCATGGATGGGAGCAGAGGAGCGGAGCGCGGGAACAGACCACCAGGACGAAGCAAAGGAGGGAATGCAGGTTGCAATAAGCGAGGCAGTGGGGATGGCACATCGAAGGAGGGTGGCGAGGTCCTTGCGCCATCTCCTATTATGAAAACACCAGACCAGCGGCGTGTCCCTCCACCCTTCTTCCACCCGAAACAGCTAGACTTGGTGTTCGATTTGAGGTGCCAAATAGCAGACCAGGTCTACCGTGGCACACTCATGAACCAACACATAGACATTCTTTACGAGGCTTTCTCCAACGTGCCACCAAAGAAAAGATGTACGACGTGTGTGAGACTCTATGCCTTGCTAGCTCGGAACAAACTGCGCAATGAAGACCTCAATGGGTAAATGCTTGGCTAGGATTGTCTTCTGGTTATCGTTATATGCTCAGGATCTGGTTAGGAGTTCAGTCAATTCAAATTCTTTTCTGTTTAGTTTATTTTTAGTTTCAGTTGTCATGGACAATGCTCAGACCATAGGCCGCCATCTGTCCTGGTTTCCTCCGAGCAGAGCAATTGGTGGACTGCCTCTTTTGGACATGGTTATCCAAGGCTGCCAAATGTTGCGGTTTCCACTATTTTGGGAGAACAGTTGACAGCCCAAAAACAATGGTTTTTTTTTGTTTATGATATAATATAATAGGATCCGCTCTCTTTTTTACTTAAAAAAAAATTGATCAATCTTTCTCATTTTTTATGGTCTGTCCACCGCGAATTTAACACTCCCATATGTCAAATGGAGCAATGTTAAATGTCCTCCGTCCTCGGCGACCAATCAAACTGGTATGTTCCATGTTCAAACAGGTCGTTGGTTTTCACATGCCACATGTTTTCCAAGCACCAGCGGACCCTTTTCCGACAGACGGCCCCGTTTTCATTCCCGTTCACCTATTTTTTCTTCATCGGTATCATCTTCTCTACCGCCTCGCTAAACTACAAGCATCATACTGCCGCCATGCCTACGGACTCAGAATGTTTGTCGAGAAAACAATAATTAGCTCCCAATTGCAAATGTCAGCAGGTTTTGTCCCGCGACCGGTTGAAACGCATCAGTATTCACATTTAAATCTAAGAAAACCTCACCCTCGGCCAACCAAACCTGCAAATTGACTCAATATTTGGTCCTGACAATACAATTCAATAGGAAAAAAAGATCTGAAACAGATCTCTCATTAGTTTGGTCATGTGTTGGGTTCTTGTCACAAGCCAACCATCACAATGACTAATTGTGCGGTATTATCCTTTTGCTCGACACCTTTTAACTCCACTTTATATTCCAAAAATTTGAATTGTTTATACGATGGCTACTTAGTCGTGGAATTTTGTTCACTCTATGTTATATTCCAAAATACTTCAATTTTGTGCACTCTAAATAGGTTACATTCCAAATTAATTGATACAATGCCTATTGGAGCCGAGTAATAACTATTACTATAAGGTCAAAATGGGTTCCAATACACAATGTAGGATCATATAAAAATGAGTGTGGCCACTGAGCTCTCCTCAAATGCATCGTTCTTATACTCAAAATCTCCCAATCTTGGCTTGTCTCAACGCCCATCTATGGTCAACTTGGGGTATGGCACACCCAGTGACCCCACACACACATATATATATATTGATTGCATACCATGTGTGTATTTTCAACTTGGGGTATGGTACATCCAAAGTGACCAAGTATATATTGATTGATTACATATTATGAATGTAATTATTTACTATATTGTGTTAATCACATCTTCTTAAGATACTCGCATCCTTCTTTCAATAATTAAATACACAATTCTATTTCTTTACAGTTAATTCGTTTTCAATATATTTATGTTCATGTCCAATTGTAAGATGTGCAATACCTACACCAAAGTGCAAGTCTTTTGTTTTTGAAATCCTCATGTTGTGTGGCAGTGGAGGTTTTGTCTATTCCACATAAGATGAATGGATGGAAAGTTCTCTCAATTTGAAATCCTCCTCCCAACACCACATCTTTCACCAGGGGTTGCAATAACTCTTGAAAATATTTAGAGTCACCAACAACTTGAAGCCCATAAAAAAAACTCCATCACCAATCTATTCATTTCTTTTGTATTCATGTTGCCCACTCTCGCATAATACAAATTCTTAGTGATTCTTGCTCACAAAATTAAAATCGATATTACAATCTTGAGGCTAATGTTTGAAAATAAAGGGATCATTTATAAAAATAGGAAACATAGGATCTTAGGTTGTAATTAGCGTAAAGTATTAAATTAGAGAATTAACTTACAAGTCTTCGAGGAGCTTGGAGGTGGCCATGACATTAGTGATGAGTCATATGTAGATATTAAGGCAAGTAATTAAAAATTGTGGATGGAATTAAATGAGGCGGTCGTTGTATCATGTAAGCATAGGCTTCTACAAACATAGAAGAGTTGCAATTAACATGTTGTAAAATCCCACCTAGATACCACTCTATGTGGATTTTGGGCACCTGCACACCATCAAACACTTGGTTCTTGGGAGACAAAGAGGAAGGCTTGTAAGAGGCTGCGAGCCTCTCTTTTCTCATGAGAGTCCACTCCACCAAAGATGAAATCACCGAAATTATCATGGGGGTGGAGGAGAAATATTACTATGCTCTTCATCTGACCTCAAACTTCGTTATGAAATAATGATCTCTGACATTGCCCTTAACACCTGCAGAAAATGTTTTTGAAGAAGGAGCTTTGTGTAGTGAATTGTGATAGAGGTGATATGATGGTTTTGTAGATTGCAGCTAGATATTCTCAAGTGGGAATGTTCTTATAGGGGAAAATAAAAATTAGCAAAGGAAAGTGCAGAGAAGAAGAAGTGGAGTGGCTCRTTTCTCTTTCTTTCAAAGACAGATATACAAAGAGAMATCATGGCTTCCAAAGGTGATCGTACAATGTAGGGACTCTTTGTACATTCTAATGAATTTGGTAAGTCATGTCATAGTCTGTCAAGCTTATTTGCAAGTGGACATGCGGTAAGTTTGTGCAATTTTGATACAGCATGTGGCATGCTCACATGTGTCTTTGATAGATGACAAACGTTGGAGCAAAACCCTCCCCTCAAAATATGCTCTTCCCCAATTACAATGGGGTCTCTTAATTCCTTTAAATATTTCAAGGTTTTGAATCTTACAAAAGCTAAGTAGGAAGTCCAAAAAACACCTACACTTCAGAGACTCAAGAGATACCCTACCCAGTGCCATGATTTGTAAGCACATAATGAAGGGAAAGATAATATGGCAGAGAATTGATAATTGTTTCTTAAAAATGGTGAGTAACTAATCCGCCTTCGATAACAGACTATATAACAACACCACTGATGAACAAAGGTGGGATCCCACAATGGATTAGAGTTTTGCTAAGAATCTTTATCTCACCTATCCTACCAATACCACCATTAACACCTCCAACTTGGATATTCGCACTGCAAATACTGCATCAATCTCCTCAATAGGTAGACCATCTTCATGTCCAACCAAAATATCTAAACTGATACTTGAACCCGTGACATTGTCATCAACTTTGCAGTGAACCAGAGCCTATTCTTTCAATAGTTTGTGCTCAACATACTCAAAATGAGTCAGTTGGATGTCCTCACGGGAAGCAAGGGAGATATTTGTAACAATTGTTTGGCTTCAAACCCTTCTAACATACTCGATCCTAGATCCAAAGGAATCTCAAAAATCACATCCTACTCTCTGTAAAATTAGCTTGGTTAGTAACTCTCACACACTATATACATATATATTTGCAAGCAACTGTGATGGAAATAGCTTTAATTTCTTGCAAATTTCAACAAATATAACTCACTTGGGTTCAAGAAAATTAATTTTCTTCTGACAACACATCGATTTTGAAGTGGGATCGTGAGATATTCATTATTAGTTTTTTCATGCAAGGGTCTTGACACGACTTGCTATGTTATTGAGTTAACTAAAGTTTATAGTCTTGAACAAGCAATCTCAAAAGTTTCAAGAGTACTTTTAAGTGGGATCGTGATATATTCATTATTATTTTTTTCAAGGGTGGTGACTATTGGACCCTAAGATGTTTCCTTTCTATGATGGGCTAGTGAAATGGGAGTAGGAGACAATAAGGGGGTTTTATAGTTGGTAGCTATTGTATTGATCATCTCTAGATAAACTAGAATGATACCATTTTTCAAGGAATTCTATTGAAAAGAAGTCTCTCTTTCTAAGGCTATGTTCTCTTTGTAGGAAGGATCATTGGTTGTGTAAGTATTCAAGGGGTGATATCTCTCTTTTGAGTATGTAATATTTTGATCTAGTATAGGATGCTAACTCTAAAGTAGTGCATCGTTGAAAGTGTTTCCATGTGTCAATATGGGTGTTTTTTGTTATTCTAAAAAAATGAAACAAAAGGTTCGACATATGGCCCTATCATATTTACTTGATCACTATAATAAGTAGAAGTTTGGTAGGTTGTAGACTTTTCATAAATTTCTGAACAATAACTAATGCTAATGAATATTTTGATTTCTAATTTGAAATATCAAGTATAAAAAAAATTCTCTTGGAAAAAAAACTAGAATGTTACCCCTCACTATAAGCTAAATATATTTAATAGTTTTATCATAGTATTCAAAAAGTCATTTTTGAAACTATTAAAAAAATCAAAACATTCATCAATGAACTTATAATATTTTTTTATCTAGCTTTGAAAATAAATTGAAATGGGTGTAATGATATCAGAAATTACAAATTGTTTCCCGGTTATTTCGAATCACTTGGATGTTGCCCAAAATTTCATTATGTTATTTCCACCATGCTTATAGAAAGTTTGTGTATATCAATGTCAACTGTAATCTTGTGCACATTTTGGACTATGGGTCTCATATGAACAAGCCGTTTCTAGGATCCAATTGAATTGTACCCATAACCAACAAAAATGCCTTAATACATAACAACAACCCTTCATTTGCTTATATTCCAATAGTATTTGGGAGATTAAAAACACCAATTGCGGTTGATTTAGTGATAAACAAGTATTTCACAACCTATAACATCACATTCTCCCATCATATCTCCACTCATGTTTTCCCTTGCTTGAATACCTTTTGAAGTATTCATTTTCCATCAAAAACAAATAACTACCATAATTCACTTAAGTGTTTCCTTTCCCCCTCTTTGGGGGTATGCTAGTAATAATATTGTATGATTAATTTTAATACTTAATTTTGGTTCAAGGGCTTACTCTTTTATTTTCTTTTTAAATTCCAGTTGCATCTTTAATGATAATGATAGGTGAATTGTCCACTTGAAACATTGAGACATTTCTAAACTCCAACATAGTTCATATCCAAAAAATGATATTATAATTATGACTAATTGTGGAAACCTTCATACTCAAACCCTTATAAATATATGACAAAGTCTTCAAATTTTAAAGGAAAGAATATTTTTTTATGATTTATTGGGCTTTCTTGAGGTTGAAATTCTTCCAAATTTTAGAACAAGATGCATATTTTCTTATCTATGAGATGTATACTTTCGTATTGGGATTGTATTGGATTTTCTCATTATGTATTTTTTCATAATAGATCATATTCAAACTTGTATATGTATTCAAATATTTTTTTTTTTTTTGTAAGTAAGTATTTTATATATATAAAAAACCTTCTAGGAACCAAAAACAAGAGTACAAAAACTGAAGCCAACCGGTTGTAATTACTGAACTGCTCCAGAAGGAGAAACCAGTTCAGCCAACCGGATAATTCGAGTATCAGAGTTTCTATCAGTCCTAGAAAAAACAGACAATTTAGCTACCATGAAGGTCACTAGAGTAAAAGTAAAAGTAGGGAACATCCCTCTAGAGGGGTCATACAAGTTTTGTGTAATCTGGCACATACTCTGGCAAGAGGCCTGGCCAGGGCTCCTCGATGACAGGTGTCCCATTGGTTGTCCACTGCATGTCCGTGGCTTCAGTGCACTTGTCCTCGTAAGCAGCCATCTTGGCACCTGCCGTCGAGGTGTGCGCCTGCAAACTGGTGCCTATCACCTCCGCAACTACCAGCTGAACCGCGCCTTTGACATTTTCTTCCTTGCTCGCCGGTGTCTGCTCCTGCTCGAGAGTGTCCATGAGAGCTGGCTCGAACGCCTTCTAGTCAGACTGCCGGTTCCCCTCTACGGCTTCCTGTTGATGACTGCTCACGTGATCACTTGCAGTGAGATGTGCGTTGCTGGATTCCTCAGGGGAGGCTTCGGGGTGGTTTGAAAGAAGCTGAAGAAGGACTGACAGCCTCCCTTCCATCTGCTGAACACGAAACTGAAGGTCGTCCACTCCTTCCCGAAGTTCAAAGACTAAATCATGCAAAACGATGAGGCTTTCGCGCGACAGATTGGAGGTATGCGTCTTCTTTTTGCTGTTGGGTCGACCGTGGTCGGTCCTTCCATAGGGCGATTTCGCTGAGGCCCCATCCGGCACCGGAGGAGGAGAGGAATGCCTGAAGGAGGAAGGTCCAAGCCAAGAGGGATGTCGCCATGAAGAGTTCAGGGTGGTGTCAATGATGGCCAGGCAGTCAAAGGCATGGGGAGCAGGGGGTCGGAGCGACGAAGCCGAGGTGGGAGATGAACCAGAGGGCGAAGAGGACGTTCGGGGCCGTCGAGGATGCCAGAGAGAGCCCCTGCGAGGTCGCAGTCTCTGTCGCGGCATGGTGAGGCCCGGCGGCTGCGGGAGGTCTACAGAGCCGAGGTTGAGGGTGGGGAGCGGCCGGAGGGGCCGAAAGACCATGAACAAACCAACATAACCAAATTCAAACTGTCGAGCGATAACACAAATGAAACGCGACATTGCACTCTACGTTAAGGTGGTCGAGGGAGCTCGGTTTAATGCCCCTCCCATCGACGTTTAATTCGAATTAATTCATGGGGGTGATGGCTGCAGTGGGCACGAGCCGAGCACATGGCTCCGTGCACCACTGCCCATCCCTTGCCTCCTCTATGCGCCAGGTGTCGGGCTCTATCACTCATCCGGGTGTATATGTATTCAAATATTGTTCATATGGTTATTTGGATATTCATTATATCTCGGGACAATTAATTCATGTTCTTTGACCGATGTGATGGTATCTCATTTTTACTAATGATGGTGATGATTGTTGGGCCTTAAGAAAAATGGTAAGGAATTTATTAGTTTGCTATCATTGTCTTGTCTTAAAAGTTTTCATGTATAATGATAGAAAATATTATAGGCATAGGCTAATGGTTCATCATTTAGTCTATAAAACGTCAATAGTCATGCATTTTGGTATTGTTTCTTCGACACAAATACTTCTTTATAAAAAAATATTATCCTCCCTAAGCCTTTATCCCTTCTACTCTGGAAGAACTCATTTCATCAGTGGGTTTTGCACCATGTTTACTTTCAATATAAGGCCCACTTGCATGCCTCATCAAGGATATTGACCTAAAATGGAATCACTTCCTTCTTGAAGTGATTAAAAGACCTGTCAAAAAACTTCATCATCACCTTCTTGTCATATCAGTCGATACCCATCTTGATGCACATCCTTATGAACTTGATAGTAATTCTTGAGCTCCATGTCCTTGTCTCTCTATAAGATGATGTTATTTAAAATTTTATTCTTCTTCATATTCTAGAGGGACCCTAGATTCCTTTATTTTTCAAATTTCCCGAAGTAAGGAGCTCTGCATGCACCATGATCAAGAAGAAAATTTTGATCTTAGGAAGCCCATCACTATGCCAAATACATTTCCATATTAAGGATTTCTAAGGAAGTAGAAGAGATAAAATATGAGTTGAGTATCCACCTTTAACATTGTATTTTTCATCACCCTGACCTATGTGATCACTTGAATGAATTTCCTAGGGTGCACATCCACTTGAAGAATTAGTGAAATTTGGGACAAGATGAAGAAGATGTGAAGGAGGGACCCCTAAATTCCATCCCAACCAACAATCTAAGCTTGTCGTCCACTTTGATATATCATACAAAGTCTTGAGGTTCTCTCCTTCCATATATAGTTTTAAAGGGAAAATTTTCAGCTATGTGTGAGGGTTTCTTTCCCCATAATGTTTTCCTCTCATATTGAGATTTGTTTACCATTTCCTAGAATTCAAGTAATCTTGGGTGGAATTAGAGGCGCAACTGATTTTATTAGCCTCCAGATGTGTGATCTTTTTTTGTTTTCCATTATGCTTTCTATAAATCTCTTCATATTGCCTTGGAGATATTTTTTCTAGATAATTTTCTTCCACCAATCAAGTTTGTCTGTGATTAATATCGATATCAACTTATCTCCCATCGCCATATTAATAGGTGTTGAATCCTTTATTCCCAAACCCCTCTGTTTTGAGGGGATCTAA
>JASDQU011178536.1:7903-23565 GCA_032191745.1 Picea mariana
TGTAGGAGCCATGCACAGTTAAGGTGGCGTCTGACAAAGAATACCCGTCTGAATTCGGCTGAAAGGACACCAAGCCATGGAAGACTGAGCACGCTACTGTTAGGCGAATTTTCTGAGTATATAGACTCAGTCTTTGTATTTTGTAAATCATCGATGGTTGAGCAAGGCTCCCGATTGTAAATTTTTGATGAAGCGCTGGTTGCTCTGGTTAATGTATAAGGCATTTGAGACTTCTTACTTTATGGATGTCAGCCTCTTTTTCCCATCTCTTTGTTTACTGTGTTAGAACAACTCGGAATTGGAGGATCCAGTTGAGTTGTAGCTATTATAGGATGATGTAGGTTGGATCACTGTAATAGTTCAATTGTTTCTAATCAGTTCCTGTTGTTTTCGTAGCGCTGAACGAATTGGAATTAGAGAATCCAGTCGAGTCACTCTTCAGCGCCTTGAAGCTCTGGACCAAGAGGATCTTAGCTTCTGAGTTTTTCATCCTCAAGCTTCCAAAGGCCTGTCGCCCTAGGCAGTCTTTTTCATTCTTCTCACAAGTCTTCTATCTACCACCCTTTAATCCATTCACTGATAGAAGTTGGATCAAGACCTCCCTTGCTACATACATACCAGGCCCGATTTTCTGAGTTAAGGTTTTATATTCTCAAGTCTTTATCCATTTGATCACCCAATTAAACAAATCGTGGCATAAAACTGATGGGCGTTGGGCTCTGCTCCTGCTAGCAATCTAGGGGTGACTTCTGACGCTAACAAGTGTGGTATGCGTCAATGATCTGTTTGTTTTCAATATTTTTTGGATCAGATTCTGAAAATCAGGGTTCGGCTCCTTGTCTTTGATGTTGGCCACCAATAACTGTTTCGAGTGACATTCATCAGTGTTGTAGTAGGGGATTTTGTGGAAGTTGCACCACTTCCCAGTGTCATTATTCATTTTTCCTTTACCCTTATTTTCCTGTGTCTTGGACTAGTTGTCGGAAGGCTGTTGGTTAGGATCGTCTTTACCATGCTTTGGTTATTGTTGATTTGTAGACCCAAACTCCTATTTTTTCTGGTGCCTAAATTTCTGCTTGATTTTGACAACATATTGATAGGAATCTCTCAATGATGAGATGTTTAGGAAATCCATTTATATTTGGATGTACCTATGTAGAGTCCCACAGTATTTCAAAACCATATGTCACTTGAAGTCTTTGATAGCCATCTTGGTGCGCAAAGTATGGAAATTATCTGTGAACTACGACACCGTTTGGCTCTTCTCTTACCATAGTGTGGTTCATCTCAAGTATTGTTCTTCATAGTTATCAACAAGGTAGTATTGTTCCTTGACCGCATCCACAAAAAATTCCCAAATGAGCTTGACCCCATATATTCCATATTTCTTTGTGGAACTTTTCTTCGAGTAAGTTTTCCACCAATGTTTGACATGGGGGGGAGTCTTGAAGAGTGCGAAGGTGATATTTTCCCTGTCAGAAAAAGTTGTGAACAAATAAATAACCTTCTAGTAGATTCAACCATTTTTCTAAGGCATCTGGATCTATCTGACATTCAAATATAGGAATATCAAAATTAACTTGTACCTTGAAGGGAGATGTTCCTCCAAAGTGGCCACTTGATGAAGATGCACATGTTGTTATTGGTAGACATTGAAGGATGTGGGAAAGATTTTCCATCATTTGATCCCTCTGTCGTGCGAAATCTTTCTCAAGCAAAAGGTTAATAGAATCTTCTCCTCTGCCATTTTAATTTTATGCCTCCATAGAGTTTTTCTTGGGCATGCGAGAGAGATTGTCCTCAAGAGAGACAAGCTCAAGACCCAACATTCTATACTCGGACCTCCTCGGGGACATGTACTGAAAAACGATCAATACCAACCTTCTCTGATACCACTTATCCGGATTATTTTCGGAATGAAATGAAAGCAGATATATTACAATGAAATACACATAAAAATTGCCAGAAATAGAGAAATACAACAATACATGATTTCTATTAATGAAAGAAATGTACAGAGACTATAAAAATACAAAGTGCAAGACTTTCTACAATGGTGGTAGATTTATCTCTGAGAAGAGATGTGATGGATACACTCATTCGCAAGAAGATGATTACAATGAGGCTCTTAAGGCCTTTTTATGATAAACATGAATTCCAAAACCCTAGACATCCAAAAACCTAACCCTAGGAGATGAAGCACCAAAATTCATGTGGGCCCCATTGGGGTAAGTTAGTACATTAACTTCCTGGGGTTGTAACGTTTGCATACGATCTTCGTTTTAGGTGCCTAATATCCCATTGGAAAGGTCTTTTCAATAACTACAAATTATGTCATAAAAATCTAACTCCATCTACAATTTGACTGTGGTAAGCCAAGAAAACATTGTTTAGAGCCCCAAAATGACCCTGGAAGTACAAAAAGATGTACTGACATGAAAACTTCCAAAATAATATAGTTGGAATAGGTGGGTGTCCACCAATATCCACCTGGATGTTGTGTAGAGATTTAGGACAACCCTGTAAGTGAAGAACACACAATTACAAACAAATCTCCCCATTACAGAGAAATGTGTTGAACTGAAAACTGTCAAGATGAGCTAGTTGGAATTTGGAACACGTGGGTGGCCACCAATATCCACATGGATCAATAGGCGTTAAGAGAACATTAGATGTAAAAAAAGTTTAACAAGTGTGATTTATTTAAAAAGGAAATATGGTATCTAGGACATGTAATCTTAGTTGAAGGAGTGGTACTAGACCCTGCAAAGATCAAGGCAATCATGGATTGGCCTGCCCCTTGAAATGTGACAAAAGTGAGATCCTTCATGGGATTGATCGGATATTATAGAAGGTTCATCAATGGATTTTCCAAGATCGATTACCCTATTACTTCATTACAAAGGAAAGGGAAGAAGTTTGTGTGGTCACCAGAGTGTGAAGATAACTTCCAACAATTGAAGAAATTATTGATTAATTCCCATGTTTTGAAATTGCATACCTAGAAAAAGACTTCATGGTTTGCACAGATGCTTGAAAATAAGGACTCAATGGAGTTCTCATGCAAGAAAGACAAGTGGTTTCTTATGAATCACGTTAACTGAACGAACATGAGCAGATGTATGTCACCCATGATCTAGAACTTGCAACATTTGTACATGCACTAAAGATGTGGAGACATTACTTTCTTAGGAGGAGATTTATTCTCATGACCGACCATTGTGGTATGAAGTATTTATTTGACCAGTCAAGGTTGAATTCTAGACATGCCAGGTGGATGGCGTTGATCAGTGAGTTTGACTTTGACATCAAACACATAAAAAGAAAAGAGAGAAAATTATTCGATGTGCTCAACAACAACGTTTAGACAATGCACTTAGCAACAACGAGTGTAGGAGATTTTAACATTCACCATATGATTAAGACCCTCTTGCAGGAAGATGAGTTCTTCAATCAAGTGAAGGAAATATTGCAACAGGAGCCTAGGTAAAATAGGTATGAAGGATATTAGCTATAGGCTGATAATATGATTTTGTACAATAATAGGTTGTATGTGCCTAATTCAATGGATTTGAGACACTTGATTATGGATGAGTTCCATTGGAAAACATATGTAGGTCACCCTGGTTACCAGAAAATGATGACAATAGTTAGACAACTGTATTATTGGCTTGGAATGAAACAAGACATTGATCATTACATTGTGAAGTGTTTGGATTTCCAATAGGTAAAATTTGAGCATCGAAACCCTGTTGGACTTTTGTAGCCCTTGCAGTTACTAGAATGGAAATGGGAAGTGATTTCCATGGATTTTATAACAGGTTTACCAAATACAATCAAACAACATGATGAAATCATGGCTATACTAGATAAGTTGAGCAAGGAATCTCATTTCATTCCCATAAAATCTACTTAAAAGTCATAGAAGTTGTCAATGTCTTTATGAAAGAAATATTCATATTGCACGGTTTTCCTAAAACCATCATCTCAGATAGAGATTCTAAGTTCACCTCAAACTTCTGGAGAATCTTGTTTGTTGGGTTAGAAATGCAATTGGAATTTAACACAACCTACCATCCTCAAATATATGGTTAGATCAAAAGGGTGAACAAAGTGTTAGAGGATATGTTATGAATGCATGTTATGCATCGACCCAAACAGTGGGAAGAATACCTAGCCTTGGTAGAGTTCCTGTACAACAATGGTTATCAAGAATCATTGAAGATGAGCTCATTTGGGGTTTTATATGGAAAAAAGTACAGAGTTATGATCAGATGGGAGAGTCCTATGGATAAAATTAAACTTGGACCGTAAATGTTGAAGGAAATGGAAAAAACCATAGTTAATATAAGGTATAACCCGAAGGTTTCCCATGATAGACAAAAGATCTATTTTGATAGCAAAAGAACCCCCATAGAGTTCAAAGTAGGAGCCCACATGTATCTCTGGGTGAAACCCAAGAGAAGCTCCTTGAAAATGGGGATGCGTGCTAAGTTGGCTCCCAGATATTGTGGACCATTTGAAATCCTTGAGAGAATAGGGCTAGTATCATACACACTTTCTTTACCACCTATTATTAAAGCACATAATCTATTCCATGTATCTTTGTTAAAGAATTATGTACATGACCCTAATCATTTTATTGATTGGATTGTAATACATGTGGAACCAGAGAGATAATTCCAGCCAAAACCCCAATGCATCTTGGACAAGAAATAAATAATGTGTTGGAACCGAGACATCACACAGGTCAAGATACAGTGGACACACTTTGGTCCCGATGAAGCTACATGGGAACTAGAGGATACCATGATATAGGCATACAAATTTTTTTTCACTGTTGTATATAGAGTTTTCGTACAAGATAGAACACTGAGGGTGGTGTTCCTTTAAGGGGATGGGACTGTAACACCCATGTTTTCCCTAGTATGTAAATATAATTAGTATCATGACCAAAACTGTATAGACATGCATGTTATGTGATTATTGAAAAACAATGGACCTTTGATAAATTATGTAATTTAAATATTCAGTTATTAATGAAACAAGGAGTTGTTGAGCTACTGCTGAAGGGATTTCCTTCATACATTATGATGTCATGAGAGGGATGGTGAAAGAGGGATATGCTCACTAGTTGAAATGACCTTGTCAAGACAATACCTTGTCAACAATTAAAAGGAGTGCAGACCTTGGACCATTCTCTTCCCAAAATTTTTCTTACCGGTCAAGCTAGTGGTTGAGGAGTCCTCTCATAAATCAATGAGAGGGATGGCAACAATCCCTTTGGGAATATTTTGACGCTACCCTGAGATATTGGGGAAAGATACACAAAAAATAGAGATAGAGGACAAAGACATATACATGGTAGGAGACACACGGTTGGGGAGAAAAAAACTGAAGCAATGGAGAAGAACTCTCTGATTCAAGAAGAAAGAACAAATGACCCTAGTTAATTTTGCAGATATATTCACTCATGACATCGTACCCTGGATCAGGGGTGGATGGTTGTAGCAATTACTAGTGCATCCTTGCCTATGGTTGGGTGGAGAGTGGCATACCCTTTAGTAGTTTCCAACATCTCCCAAATATGTAGATAAAAAACTTATTTTGTTTCTGTGTATTGATTTGAAAACATATATGGTTGGATGATTATTATGGTGATTATGGATATGAATATATGATCTATGATCTTGATTATGCATTTATGGGAACTAACTTGTGTTTTGCATGGGATATATCTATTAGGGAAGTCATGTGTTCTTGACTATAGGCAGTCTCTATCTTTAGAAAAATAACTGTAACTATACGTCTATGAAAAATCTTGTGTGATTTGTGAATACGAGAAGTGCATGAACAAATGTAGTCGTCAAGTATGTAAATACCTCAAATATTAGTGATATCTTAAGTTGAAATATGAAATAACTACCCTGCTCAATGCAGGTACTCCTATTTCCATATATATATGGAGAAAATGAGCCTTTTGGGATAGGATGAAACAAAAGGACCCTGAGTAAACATTGGATTCTCTGGGGCCAACGTGAGAATTCTTGAAACTCATTAAATATCGAAAAGGAATCAAAGGAATCCTTCGTGAAATTGGATAACTCCTGAATCAGACCGTTAAGCCTATGTAAATCTTTGTTTTACCAAGAAAGATTGTGACCGTCGATTTGGAATGGCAGTTAGATGTGTACCCTCTATCGGTGTAGGGAAAATATTAAATCTCGGCCATCAATTTGGTGAGATGGTAGATCCTAACCATCCATTGTAGGGTGACATTCAGAATAAATGGTAGACCCGGGAAGGATGAAATCCAATGAGGGGAATCCGAGGTGAGATCTAGACCCTCGATCATAGCAAGGGAAATATTAATTCTTATCCATTGATCCATGCAAGGGCCCCACATCTCCTTGGCATGTGATAAGACCTTGTTTTGATCTGAAAGGATCGTAGTCTCCAATTAGGTGTGATGACGAGATCTAACTGTTGATCGGCGTGGTAGCGAATCTTGGGGGTAGACTCGATCTCAACCATAAATTTGGTGAGATAAATGATCCTATCCGTCCATCAAATGACACCATTCGGAGGAAGATATAGTACCATAGGAGAAACACTCTAAAGGAGGGACCCTGAAGGAAAATCTAGACTGTTAATCAGAACTAGAGAAAAATATAATCCTAGCCATCCATCACAGGATGTCATTCGGAGTCAGTTGTAGACCCAGGGTAGGTGTATTCTGAAGGAGGAAATCCAAGGACAGATCTGTACTGTTGATCTATCGTGAATAGAGGAACTCTGAAAGGATATCTAGACCATTGATATCTTACTAAAGGATTAAGAGGGTGGCGTGGATGGTGCCATGTGTCAAGAAAATATCATGCCACATTTCAAGAAAGGATTGTGACATGTGTCATGATGTCCTGACACTTATGGGTGATAATCTGTGGGAAGAAAAATGACATGTGTCAGAGGGCGATGATGCCACATATCCAATACAGATTGTGCCACTTGTCGTGTGGTGAACCTTTTTGGAGTTGAACTTTTTTGGAGTTTATTCTGAAGGGTTTAGAGCACAACCCAAAGGGTTCAGAGTACAACTCTAAAGAGTTTATAGTATGACTTCGAAGAGCTAATCCCGACCAGTGATTGGTGAGTAGTGAAATGCGACAATAGTCATCGATTTATCCTAGGTCCCACCTAAGCCATGAGAGGATGTGGTGATGACCTAATGACGTGGCTTGCCAATTGAGTAGTCCATGTTCCACAAGTAGTGACGGGTGTCATCAAGGGATTGGCCAATAGGATGAAGTTTGGTCCCATTGGCGAAGATGTCCTTTGGACAATCGTTTTTAGTTATGGCCATTGGATCTGTCCAGGTTCATCCTCGATAGATATGAATCATACGTCGGGGTTTTAAAGGTTAGAAAGGTCATGTATTTCGACAACACAGGCATCAATGACATAATGAGAATTGTCGATATTCCATTGGGAGAGAGAAATATCCATCATTGATCTTCTATGAGACTAGTTCAAAAGAGGAGTGAGGACAATGACATCATGAATGACGTGTCATGCTAGCAAGGCTGCCAGATTTTCCTTAGGACAAGTGTCAGCTATTGGTTGGTTGAATAGGGTCCAAAGAGGAAATATGATGATATCCATTGATCTCATCGGAGATGTGACAAGGATATCTGGAGCGTTGTATCCAGACACGTCATCATCGGAATATGGGAGGTTGGTAAGTAACAACTGTTAACCCCCACGCAAATTGTCATCGTCGATGCAATTAGAATCCTAGGATGTTCAGTTTGAAGACCGTTGGATCTAAATTAGACCCAATAGAGGGTCATCGTCAGAAATTTTGTGTTAGGATGTGATACTCCATGTTGGAGTAATCGTCGACGATGATGGAGTTGGGGCTAACGACAATCGTTGATTAGTGGAGAGAAGAGGTGAAATATCCACCGTAGATCTCACAGGTCACATCCATATACTGTGGAGAGAATTTGGATTTGGGCACTAACCTCTACATTAAACAATATTGTTGGCGTGCTCTAAACAAAAGAGATCGAGAGATAAGAGCCATAGAATTTGGGGAAGGTGCACTTTGGTGTATTGTCGTCAGAATTTTCGCTGGTGGGAGTGAACTGAGGGATAAGAAATATTGACGATGACTATAGGATTAGGTGGGAAGAAGTGCCACAAAATCAATTTAGGTAGGTGCCACATAGGTGCCATGTTTTCTCCACGTCATATGGCACGAGTGACGAGGTGCCACGTGGCAGGGAGATGGGTTTTGACCATGAGAGATCAGGAAAACTTAGGAGGTCATAACTTTTGATCCTTACCTTGGAATTGAGCATGGTTATAGTCATTGGAAATATCATGTTGAGAACAAGATGATGGTATTCTCAGGAAGAGGTTTTAAAATAGTAGAGAAAAGAGAAAAAATTAATGCCCCATCCCTTAAAAGGATACTTAGGGGGTTGGGTGTGTTACAAAGTGGTATCAGCATAGGAAACAACACTTGTCCTGCTTGGGCTCATGAAAGAGTCAAATGATTTTTTATTAGAAAAATTTTAAGGGGGAGGGAACCCTACCATACCCTATTCATAAGAGTCTATGAAAATCATACTACTAAATAGAAGATTGGGACTTTCTGTTGTGTTTACATGTTTTAAACCTGAACTGCATGATGTATTTGAGCTACTGCTGAAGGGATGAACTTCATAGGTTATGATGTCATGAGATATATGGTGAAAGAGGGACACCCTCACTAGTTGAAATGACTCTGCCAAGACAATACCCTATCAACAATTAAAAAGATTGTAGAACCTGGACCGTCCTTTGCTAAAAAAAATTATTACCACTCAAGATGGTTGTTGGGGAGTCCTCTTAGAAATCAATGATATGGATGGGAACAATCCGGTCGGGAATATTATAACACTACCTCGAGGTCTTGGGTAAATATACATGAAAAGGAGAGATATAGGACAGACACATATAGACAGGAGGAGACACACAATTGGGGAGAAAAAAGTTGAAGTGTTGGAGAATAACTCTCTGGTTCAAGAAGAAAGAACAAAGGACCTTGTTTAATTTTGCAGAGATATTCCCTCATGGAATTGTAACCTGACTCAAGGGTGGTTGGTTGTAGCAATGATTAGTGCAACCTTTCCTATGGTTGGGGAGAGAGCGACATACACTTCAGTAGTTGCTAGCATCTCCCAAATTTGTAGAGAAGTAACTTATTTTGTTTATGTGTATTTATTTGAAAACATACATGGTTGGATGATTATTATGGAGATTATGGATATGAATATTTGATCTATGAGTTTGATTATGCATTTCTGGGAATGACCATGTGTTTTGCATGGGATGTATCTGTTAGGTAAGTCCTTTTTTCTTGACTACAAGAAGTCAATGTCTTTAGAAAAATAAATGCAAGTATATGTCTGTGAAAAATCTTGTGTGATTTGTGAATACGGGAAGTGAATGAAAATATATAGTCGTCGGTATGTAAATACATCAAATATAGAAGATATATTAAATTGAAAGACGAAGTAACAACCCTGCTCATTGCAGGTACTACTGTGTCCATATATATATATATATATTTGTGTATAACTGTATGTCGCGGTGTTGGGAATCCAAAGAAAATGAGCCTTTTGGGATAGGATGAAACATAAGGGACCTGGGTAAATAATGGATTTCTTGGGGCCAATGAGAGAATTCTTGAAAGTCAGTAAGTGTTGTAGTCTAGGAAATTGAGGAAAGCATCCAAGAGAGACTACATTGGAACGTACATCAATACCCATACACAACCCAATAAAGAAGGAGAAGTATTTGGGAAGGATATCCAACCGAGTTTGTATTCCATATTTAGGGTTATTTATAAATTGTATGGATGGTTAGAGTGGTTGAAACCACTCTAAATAATCATTTGTTAAGTTCTCTTATACATACATCTTCATATATTTACTTAATATCTAATGTCTAATGTATGATGACTATTGCAAGAGACTAAGAGGCATATTCAACATATCCCCCACACTCAAATCCTTTCTTGTCCCAAGAAAGTGTTCAATTAAATAATGACTTGTTAATCCTTAGCCTTTGTCTTCAATCTGGTAGATGCATGTGCAGTCAGTGAGTCTCACAGTGCTTTTATACCACCCAACAATGGTCCTCTTGATCCTATTGTTGCACTTCTCTTTGGTGCCTTTGGAGCTGTGAGTGGCTCGTCCTAGGCTCATCTTTCCCCTACACACAACATATGGTGAATATCATACTTCAGCCAACCTACCATTTCTCTACTTTCTAGTTTTGGAGGTCACAACTCAGGAACTATTATGCAACTTCTATACTAGTGGGCTCAATCATTTCAATGTTTTTTTCATCATATTTTCTTTAAAATCTCATGTGTGTTTCTGTGCAAATATGTTTCTATTGGATGTCCTTAATCGTTTCCAACATGTTCATCATCGATGCTCTCTCAACTGTTATGCACTCATTTCTTTTATTTTCTCTAATCATTAAACTTGGATGTGCTTCTTTACACTTTTCTGGTCTCTGCAATATCGACTTATGTCGGTGAAGAACCGATCTCATCAACTAATAACTGACTTACATTACATTGGAGGAGGGGATCACCTGTCTTATTTGAAGACACATGTTTAACCCTCTCCTTTTTGCTTTGACTCGGGTTTTTCAATACTTCTTGAAATCAACAATATGGTGTTTTTTCTTTTCAACTAATAGACTTGACTCGACTAGATAAAGTATGAGTCGACTTTATATGATTATGAGTCGACTCAACTATGATTCAGGTCGAATTGACTCAATATATTTCATGTAATACATATTCATAAGACTTTGCATGTTTTATAGTGATTCCCTTTATGTACCACAACTCCATAAAGAAACCCAATATAAAGACCGTTACAAATCATATTTTGGAATTTTCATATTTTATGCTTTCGATAAAATACCTATGTTAAAATTACTTGGTCAAATCTTGGTTGGTGTTGGATGTATTAATGTCTTGATAAATTATCCATTGTTTTCATTGATAGATCATTATTTCGTATCACAGTAAGTCGATGAAGTCTACCCTCCATGTACTCGGTCGACTTAGTGAACAAGCCGAAAGTTGAATCGAACCCTGATGTTCTCAGCATTGTTGGACATACTGACCACACTGAGAGGGGGTTGAATCAATGTGAGGATATTTTTACAATTCTTACAAAAATTTAGTTAGCAATCACCATTTACTCATTAATTCCATTCATACTTAGTTGCTTGCATGTAAACATATCTCAACAACATACATCAACAATAAATAACTATGGATCATCACAATAATGAACACAAAGAACACCAAATATATGTGTAAGTTTATTTTGTATTATATGTTACAAGAGAATACAATCTCAGGGGTTTATCAACACCAAATGAAATGAGCACCAACTCAAAGAGAGAACCAACTCGCAATGCAAGACCCAACCTGCAGATCTCAACACCAACTGAGAAGAGGAATCCAACCCTCAAGTACAAGACCCATCTTGTAGACATAATACAATTTGTCAACATGTATGCGACCTGTTTATTCTACAACCTGTGTATGTAGGAGACCTGCCTATACTGCAGTAAGTATATGTACGTGTCCTTCCCTCTGTCAGCTTTCATACACCTTCAGAAAACTAGGGCATCCATTCTTTTGCACTTCTGAAACTTTCTTTCCTCTGTCACATTTACCTATAACCTATGATTGCATCTATCCAATCACTGCAATAAACTTGTTCCATACACACATCATCATACACATCGTCAACCAAGTACAATTATCTCAAGGGTGTGAACTATAGGAACCATATCAGAACTATACCATACATGACAATGTTTCTCACTCAAACAACCAACCAACATATACCATAACTAGATCACATAACAACCATACCAAGAGTCCTATGCATGTCTCTCATGTATGCATCATAGATATCCCTCAACCATATCATAGCTATATCAAACATGAGAGTGTTTCTCCTTCAATCAACCAACCAACATATACCATATTTAAACATCATAAAAACCACAAAAATAATGATTTAAGAATTCACCATACCATGAGAAAATCTAAGTATCTAAACAACATATAACCATTCCAGAACCTTTGTAGCAGATATGAACTTGTAGTATATTTTCCTGGAAACTGTCATCAGACTTTAGGGACCCAGGACTAGAAACTACTCGCACTTTTCTTGGCCTTTTCAGATATAAGCGCCATGGCCTTCTTCATCCTGCGTATGTACACACCCTGGCCCACTGCAACTCGCATATAGCTACATAAAACTAGGGTTTTTTGAACCTCTGAAACTTTCGTCGTCAAACTTCCTTGCTACCTCAGACTTGCGGAACTTCGGATGTGTCCATGAGTACCTGCAATGAGTCTTACACCAAAAATGGATCTTAAATATACTCAATATATTCACACCCATAAGAGACCCTTTCTCTCTTATTTATACTTCTCCAAGTAGCTTTTTCTAGGGGTTATCATCTAACCAACTTCCTTCTTTTGGGGATAACCCACTTCTAACCACTTTGTCGACTTACAACAACTTTATCCACAAATAGTAAGTTCTCCACTTCTAGTTGCAATTAGTTCATTTTTTAATTATTTTCTTATTACAACCACTTAACCCATGATTAACCACTTTGACTAGTCAACTTTCTTCTAGGAGCTTCTAGAATAATTTGACTTCTTTGACCTTCTAGAGGCTTCTATATACTCATGAGGGTTCTCTAACTTCACAAGGCCATAACTCTCTAACCGTGACGAGTTATGTGATGTTCCACATATCACCGGAAATGGCACAACAAGCACTATCCATCTAAAATATTCTCACCTGAAAATTCCCTGATATTCATTACATTATTCCACAACCAACCTTGGGTTCCTTAAACACACATCTATAATGACTCAACCACTTAACCATTTGGACTTCACAAAGGATCTTCTTGTGAGGGATTTCACCATTAGGGGACCACTTTGGAGTTCATACATTTGGTTCTTCCTATCAACCTTGACATGACATCAATGATATAATGATACAACAATGATCAACCTTTACATTCATGACAACACATCACTATGATACTTCATGAAATCAACCCTCTGACATCAATTGCATCCATGACCACATGATCCACCAATCAATACATCAATGATACAAACACATTACTAAGACAATACTTCACATCAACCCTTTGGCATCAATCATTTGACATCAATGAAAACATAATATAACAATCTCCCCCTTTGGCATTCATGGTAACACCAACATTGATGTCAACACCGATAATTGATTGAAACACTTAGACATGGAAATTATCCTCATCAATATTCATCTCTCCACATCAATGTGGCTATCTCTCCCCCTTTGACATCAATGGAAAAGGGTATATATATTTTGGGATGCTCCCCCTGACTGAATTGTCCATGAGGCTGCTCTTCCTGGCTTCACTGCCCTATGGGATACCCTCCCTATCTGCTGCTCCACTATTTGAATGATCTCCCCCACTTTGGAAAAAGGGATGTTTCTATGATGCAATGCTGGTAACATGGTTTCCAATCATCTCTATCATATCTCCACCTGGAATCATACATCTATAACCAATCATGGGAAGAAAAATAACTTCCCCTGTGGGTATATCTCCCCCTATCTTTTCTGCAAGATGAATAATATGCTACCACTGTAATCTGCTTCTGCTACACATGCTGTTGCTTAACCGAAATATAGATCATCTGCTCAAGAATAATATTTTCTTCCTATGATGATACTTGGACCTATCCATGCATCAACCATCTAAACTCATTCCGTACCATACATCAAGTGTCTGCCAATCATACATACTATCCCATGCATCAACCATGAAGCAAAGGATATATCAACAATGAATAGTGAATCTTTAACATAAATCATGTACATCATATGTCATACCATGTGTGCCAACCATGTACATCAACCCCATACAATATACCATAAGATATCATCATTGAAGAATATGTGCCAAAAGTGTACCAAGCATATGTTAGGATCATCAACAAGTGCTTCTATCAATGTATCAATAACATCATCAACCATACAACATTCCAACCATGTGCCTCAAACGAGTGTCATATCACACATGATATTCCTCTATTATAAATCAAGTACCACAAGCCATATTCCAAGAAATGTATATCAACYATMAACCATCAATCAATGTATCAACCAAGAACCRTAACAAGTGTCTCAACTATATCATCCCATGCATCATGTACCAAAGGATATGCTAAACAAGTAATACCAATGGTGTATTTTAACCAAGTACTATCACCCACAATCATATGCTATCTACAAGTGCATCAACCATGCACCAAACATGTATTACCACTTGTACCATAGGAAGTGCATCAACCATGCACCAAACCTCAACAAGATGTAACACAATCAAGATGTGTTCCCATACATATCAGCCATAACTCATGTGCCAATGATGTTGCTAGCAAGTGCCTCTAACAAACAACCAAGTCTGTACCAATCATGCATCAACTATAGATCAAGCTATGACTCATCAATGATGTACAACATAATCACCTCATCAAATCATCAACTACATGTACCAATATGTAGCTCAACCGTATGCCAAATACATACACCAAGAAATCCAACAAATATGCTTCTAACAATACATCAAAATATATATCAATGGAGCTCACATATGTATCAGTCATGTACTACAAAAAATATGCCTAAAAAAACATTCACTACAACAAGTGATAAGCAACCAATAGTACCTCTACACATGTACCAAAAGTGCGCCTCAGTAGATCAATGATATTCCTCTAGCTATCATCACATCAACATGATATGTTGCATAGACAACATGCCATAACTTCACTAAGAAAATACATAAACAACATTGTTCCTTAGCAGAAAAATGCCTCAAGCCACACTCTATGGTTAGTACCATGCATCTAAGATAGGAATCAAGCATATGCTCCAACACTCAACCACATATTATTACCATACATTCACCAAACAAGCATATAATTATTAAAACCTAAACCAAACCATCTCATACCCTACATAAACAAAGTTATACAAACAAACCCTAATGCATGCAACTCATATGTACAACCGTCTTCTTGAAGCTTTTACCATAGGTATGCACACTGTTCCTCAGACAACTCATGTATGTACGCGACCTTTCTATAGGTCACCTCACGTATGTAGGCAACCTTTCTATAGGTCATGTTATGCATGTACGCGACTGCTACCATAGGAGCCTGCGTGTTCTTCAGAAAAACTAAATCTTTATTCATTCTTTGTCCTTCCATTCATGTCTGGTTGTTTAGTCTTCAACATCCACTTCTGAGAGTGTCCTATACTCTGAGTATTTGTTCCATCATATTCCATATTTTCAACATTGTCTTCCTTCCAAGTTTCATGTGCTTTTCTTTCCATATTATATGTAGTACTCCTCATTGACTGTCTCTTTGAATTCCATCAATCCTGAGCTTTGTGGCCAAACCCACTATAGTTGTAACATCTCATGGTGTGAAAATGTGAAACAACGTGTCCCACTTGATTACATCTCCAACATCTTAGGATGTTATG
>JASDQU011178538.1:23446-39604 GCA_032191745.1 Picea mariana
TACTCTCTCAGCACAAACTTTTCCTGAAACAGTCTAAATGTGCTTTTGGTGCCTCAGAAGTAGAATACTTGGGTCATCTGGTTGGCAAGGATGGCGTCAGGGTGGATCCGAAAAATATTGAAGCTATGCAAGAATGGCCACACCCAAAGACTCTCAAAATCTTGTGTGGATTTTTGGGCTTAACAAGGTATTATCGCAAGTTTGTTAAGAATTATGGCAAGATTGCAGCACCTCTCATGACTCTCCTCAAAAATAACTCTTTCACTTGAACTCTAGCCGCTGCTCAAGCTTTTCAAACCTTGAAGACAACCATGTGCACCACTCCGGTTCTGGCCCTTCCTAATTTCAAAAAGACTTTTGTGTTGGAATGTGATGCCTCAGGGAAAGGAATCAGTGCTGTCCTTATGCAAGAGGGCCAACCTTTGACTTTCACCAGCAGGAAACTATCTGAAAGGAATCTGGGTAAACCCATCTATGAAAAGGAAATGTTGGCTATTATGCATGTCATTGATCTATGGTGCCCTTATCTCTCTGGGAAACATTTCCAAATTAAGACAGACCATCAAAGCCTCAAGTACTTTCTGGAACAACGCATTTCCTCCCCAGAGCAGCAAAAATGGGTGACTAAGCTCTTTGGATATGATTATGAGATCATTTACAAGAAGGGAAAAGAAAATGTGGTGGCGGATGCACTGTCCCGAAAATATGAAGAAGAAGGATCCCTTTTTTCTCTTTCCTTCATTGTACCAGATTGGCTCCAAGCTGTGCACCAGGAATGGCTACAAGATCCCAAAATTTCACATCTGATCCAACAATTGCATACCAATGCTCCGGCTCCCCCAGGGTACTCTTGGCTCTAGGATGATCTTTGATACAAAGGCCATTTGTATTTAAGTAAACAATCAAAGCTTAAATCCACAGTACTTTCTGAGCTTCATGCTACACCCACAACTGGGCACTCCTGGTTCACCAAAACCTATGACAGGGTCAAACATTCTTTCTTCTGGGATGGTATGAAACTGGACATTCATAATTTTGTCACTGAATGTGAGGTGTGTCAATGCAACAAGGGAGAAACATTCAAATCTCTGGGCACACTACAACCACTTCCGATTCCACCTGCTATTTGGAAGGATATCTCTATGGACTTTATTACCTGCTTACCCAAATCGGGAAATAAATCAGTCATAATGGTGGTTGTGGATTGCCTTTCCAAGTATTGTTGTTGGGGAAAAACACCCAACGAACTAGCAAATAGAGTTCAAACTTTGCATGCAGATATGACCGAATAGAAATTACTTTCTACCTTCATCCCTAGATTTAAATCCCCTTTTCTTAGTAAATGCATGGAAAGATCAACCTACCTCATTTTTGGCGTTTGATGTCGATCCTCCATTGTGCTCGATTACTTGTTCGCAATACTCCTTCCAAAGCTGACCTGCATCCAAGATAAGAAACAACTATGCATGCATACTACTTATATACTAACGAGTTAGAAATCCAAACATATACTAATCAAACTATAAACAGTTCATGAATTGGGACGGGAAAAAAATTTTGTTTATTACTTTGAATGAATCAACTTACAAAAGTTCAGACTGGCCACCGCTCCTCGAACCTGACCCTGGGCTCCTCTTCTTATGTCCTTCAACTACTTTTCCTTAAATCTCCTTTGGCACAAGGAAAGGCTAAAGGGTTGGGACAATGAGAATATGTAAATGGGCAGAGTTTCTTTGCTATATTTTTCCTCTTCCAAATGGGACCCCTACCCCTTCTTTTATAGGCTAGAAGGAGCTAGGCATTTGGATGAACCCTCGACCATGCATGTCCAGGAGTTTTAGTTAGCTCACCCATAGATTTTTGTTTCGTTGGCAACTTTCCTTTTTTCATGATTTTTTCGATCCACGCGGGTTGTTTTGGGTTAGCCATCATGTACACACATGCAGTAATGGATTAGGGCATGTGGGACTTTATAAAAGAGGATTTTCAAAGAGTTGTTCAACAGTGCTTTGGCAAAGAAGGGATATGAGTTGGCCTGATGCCAGGTAAGAATGTGTGGTGCAATTTAGGGTTATAAGAGATGCCCCCTAATGTGTGAGGTCAGAAGAGAATCTGATGGCCGAAATACATTACCAATCTTTATTGATGTGCCGAACGATTGAGCCCAAGGATCAGGAACCAGGAGGTGCCATATGCAAAATAACAAATGTCTCACCGAGGCAGGCATACCCATGCTCAGGATAAAATAGAACCATGGCTACCAATCAAATACATTGTAGATCCATGTCAAATAACTATAAAGAGTTAAAGAGTAGCCGCGAACAATACACAGTGGAGCTACATCCCGAAATAAAAAAGATATACATATAGAGTATCCATCTTCCAGAAGATGATTCAGCCTGATGGTTGGAGATGAGATCTTCAGAGCTCGAGCAACAACTTCAAAATATTCAAAACTCAGGTAGGAGTGTAATATGAGTGTACGATTGCACTACCCAGAGGTCTTCGATGGCTCGTCGATCATGGACTTGATAATCTTGATGATCAGATGGAAGGCTTTAGTGATTTCGAATAAGGACTTGATTGGATGTTCAGGATGGCTGGGTATGCGGACAAGAGACATATTGCAGAGGGGTCGACTCAGGCTTAGTGACAAACTTCCCTTGGATAATAGCACAACAAATGATGTGACTCAGGCAACATTGTTATTGGATAAATCCGTAAGTGAGGACACAAACTGATCTCCCTAGATCCACCTGGATCTAGAACAAAGCAAGACAGAACATGAATCTTTCCCTAGATTCTAACCATTGAATTAAATAAGAGGAAAGAAGAAAGAACATACCTTATGATCGCTTCCTTTGGTCTTTTTTGCTCCCGCTTCGCTCCAGTGCTCTCGTACAGTCAATACCAAAACAATACAAACCAACCAAAGTGAAGAAAGCACAATCTATTCAACAGTCAATCTATGTATATGATCAAGGAGTTATACAATAAAGTGGAACTAAATTTATGGGAAAGGGACATATTACTATATTATATTAATGGAAAGTAAAGATTACAACCTGAGCCTTGATGTTGCAAACTTCCTTTCAATGACCCTTGGCTCCGACACACACACTTGCTCACTTGCATGAAGAAGATCAACCACCTTTGATAAACTTGCTGGAGTTTCCTAGCTGCTGTAGCTTCAGTCCTTCACACAATCTTTCACCAATTCTCCCATGAGACTTGCTTCTCCTTGTTTTATTAACCTTTTCCATGAGAATTCACTGAATATATAAAAGAGAATGAATTAGTTACTTGGATAGGAATGATCCCAAAATATCAGGGAATCCAGTACTAGGATAACCATTCGAACGCCATCTCATCCTTCTAGAAGATTCCCTTATAGAAGCTTCGAGAATTCATCTTTTCCCCTTCTTTAGAAAGAGTTCGCACCCTAGCAATTCAACACAGTGCGAACTTCTCATACCTTGGCTTAAGGCAGCCTGCGAGAATCATGCATTCTCGCAGGCAAATATACTAGCAGCCTGCAAACAATCCTCAAAAATGTGATTTATGGAAAGAGATGAAGGTAACTTTTCTCAGGAGAAAGTTATAATGAAGAGATTGAATACACCATCATCAATACATCATCATGATGACCAAAATCATGGATAACAAGCATGTATGTTAATCATAAGTCTACGAAGTAGGAGGCAACACAAACTTTCCATATGTTTGGAAGGATAACCAAACGGTGGATGACACAACTCTATATAGCGAGAAAAGATTCCTAAGTTCATACTACATCCCATAGTCTGATGAAAAAACAGACAGATGTGCTTTATCCAAGGGTGACTCATTATGCTGCCAATAAAGAAAATACTTTTCCCTTCCTCTTTTTGGGGTATATTTGATTTTTTTGTTCTTTTCAATAATTGTGAAAAAAGAATAAAGGAATATTACATTACAAAGGAGGATCGAGTGTTGCAAACATACAAGCTCAAGGCACAAGGACAAGACTGATGTTCTAGTAGAATGATACTCGGGAAAAATCCTCCGGGGGCCAAAGGTGTTTAGACACAGAAGAAAACTGTTACAAGGCTAGCGTATAAGGTATGCAAACGCGGTTAACAAAACACACAATGGTAATGTCCTTCGATGTAAGTTTAATGAGCCCAAAGAAGGTAAGCTTGGTGGCTTTTCATATTTAGAGAGTCTGAAAAAACATAAAAGGAGACTCCATTGGGATATCTTTTTCGAAGATAGTCCAGTTGGTTCGAAAAAGGGTAAACTAGCACCGATTAGACATCAATTCAAAACCATTTTAACGAGTGTGACAAGGACAAGATCACTTGGCTATTTTTTCATTTTTAAGGAGTCTGAAAAAATCTTAACTATGCACTCTGTTAGGAATATTTTTCTAGACCAATTTAACGAGTGTGAAAGATTAAGGTCACTCGATGATATTTTCAATTTTAGGGAGTCTAAAAAGAGCTTAACTATGGGCTCCGTAGGGGTTCCTTCTTCGTAAGTTTAGTCCCTCAGGCCTGAAAAAGGGATGAAATTATACCTGAGAGTGCTCTTCTAAAGAACATAAGTTCCATAGAGTATACCTTTGTTTGTACAGTTGACCATCCAGACCGAAAAATGGGTAAACTACCACCAGACAGACGTGACTTCAAATTTCAGTTTAACGAGGGTGAAAGGCCACAAGATTGCTCGAAAATCTTTTCATGTTTAGAGGGTCTGAAAAGGGCTTAAAAGGAGACCCATTATTTTTTGGGAGTCCTGAGGGTGAGATCAAGAGCGAAGAAGAATCATGCAAATGAGGCTCAAAATCATATTCAGGAAAGACTATAAGGACTCCCGAGCCTACAGTGTTTTAGAGACGACATGGACACCATAATGCAACTAGGACCTACCTAGGGCATCCATGTTCTGGTAAGCTCTACCACCAAGTTGCAACACTTCGAAAGAAGATATGACGGTTCCGTGTTACAACCTAATGGGATCGATCCTATGGCAGAGGAAAAAGACAACGAGACACAAAAGTCGGGGTAGTAACCTAACCTGTATGCTTAAGTTGATTCTTGGAAAAAATTTCATGGACCATCAATTTTTTTTTTCGAAACTCAAAAAAGTGTCGCAATACCCGATCAAATCCCTCCCATATAACTCCTGAATCACTCTAAATGGTTTTTGGTATAAAGAAACTGATAAGGGAGGCCAAAAAAGTGACAAAAAGAGGCTAAAAAGTCTATAAATAGAAGCTGGCAGCTCATTATCACCATTGTTGATTTGGAAATTGACTCTGGAGCCAAAAGACCCCCTTTGATAAAAACGGTGATTCTGAGAGCTACAGTGGTGGGCGTTGACCTTTAAAAGGTCGGCCCTAGGTCCACGCGGGCTGTCTCTGGACAGGCCGCATGTACACTTGGGCAGAGTAAAGCCTGCCCACATGTACACATGACTATCACCTCGACAACACACATGGACCCCCTTTTATTGTCAAAAAGAACTAAAGAGCAGTCACTGACCCTCCTGAACTTGGTTGTTTTGGTAGGATGTATGTCCACTGGAGGGAAAGGGAGCATGAAGCAATTAGTGAGTTGGTTGCGGGAGATCCAAATGTCATGGCCGCATTGATGCAATGTGGTTTGCTTAAGTTCTTCCTGTGTCCATTTATGCGAGCACAACCGAGGCTACTGAATGCCTTGATTGACTATTGGCACCTTTATGCAGAGGCCTTTATGCTAGAGGGGCAATCACTGGTGCCCACCACCGAGGATATCTATTTTTTGACTGGCCTCTCAAGGAGAGGGGAACCAGTCAATTTCAGGACGTTTCCAGCAGGGCCGCTTAATATAGCGGACTTGATAGCCCTGCACTGTGAGGATGGTACTAACCGTTTGAGCTCCCAGGTGCGCATCAGTAAGATCATTGACCTATTGCTGCAGGCGATATTATTGCTAATTGGGTGGATTATCGGTTCAACAGCCTTGCATCAGGCGTCTCGCGCACAGATGAACTGTGCTATCCAATGCTTGAATGCACAGATTTTTGACTAGAGTACCACACTACTTGAGTGTATGAAGAGGCAATTGACAGATTGCCGACAGCAGACATAGAGGAACTTCGGGTTCGGGACGATTTTGTGTTCATTCTTCTTTGAGAGAGTTTCGAGTTTTAGTCCTCGGAAAGTGGTACGACGACATTAGGCCTCTTTTCCTGCTATATGTAGATGGGTAGTATTACTACTGCGATAGGGTGGTGGAAGGACCAATAAGTCCTTCGATGATGACTTTTTTGCATGGCTGTAATGGCAGATCCCTGTGATCGAGGATTACCCATATGCAGGGATAGAATTTTCTAGAGATCCTGAGATACCCGTGCCTCCTGGTGAGGAGCGAAGGGAGATGGGTAAGTCTCCACCTTTGTATTTTTTTTGTTGTATATGTAATTTTTTTTTATATGCCATAGTACTTGATGGATATACGTTTGTTGCATGCAGATGTGGGACCAGTGCGACCTGCCAATTTTGCATGGAACAGGCGTCGTCCTTGACTAGAAGTCGCAGCTGCCACCACTGAGGGACCAGCAGTAGCGGGAAACCTCCCAGCCGGGGAGGCTGAGAGGGTACTTAGACGAGTTGAGCGGAACTTCACTGCACTCACTCGCACAATCCCGATGGCAGAGATAGAGGACCTGCCGCCGTCCATGCAGCCTCATGTAGTGTGGGCACCTCGGACGTGGGTTTGATTGTTTAGGCGTTTAGCCCATGTTGTGGACTATTATAATAGGGCCCATAGGCCCTGAACCTATTTAGAATTTTTATGTGCCACGAGAACTACTTGTATATATTTTTTGAGGGCATAATCCCTGTGACTTGTTATTGGTCCTATTTTTGAGGTGCTTGCATCCATCTATGTACTCTGGATACTTTATGATGTTATACATGGTTTTTTGATCTTTTGTGTCTTATGGATTACGTGTGAAAAAATGTATTTACATGCTTATGTCAATGTTCTTTCATATGTGTGGAAGATGCCAATCTAAAATTTGATTAGCTAGAGTATCTGTAATTTGGTTTAATCTCCTAGGAACATGAAAATATGTAATATAATCAAAGTTTCATTCTAAGAGACGTACCCTAAGGAATCGTCAGTGTAAGGTTGGATCATGAACCCAGTATGCTCTGTTTAGTTGAGACACAACCAGTTGAGTGTCGAGATAGACCCAGAGATGAGAGATACCCAATGACAAGGCGTCATGAAGAAACTCAATAACTACACTATACTCGGTGACATTATTTGTGGTGTCACCTAAGCATATACCTCTGGAAGATAACAATTGGCCCTGAGGTGTAAAGATTACCCAAGCTGTGGAGGCAAGCCTCTGAGTGTGCCAACTAGCACCGTCTGCATACCCAACGAACACCTTGGAATCACTTGACATCTGCCATATTGATGAAAGATAACATCAATGACATGTCCATAACACTTAAAAGAAACTAAAAATTAATAGTACAAAGACTATACATATGTTACAAAAAGTTACCCACATTGACCTGCCTATGAGTAATACTTCTTGAGGTAGACCCCATTTCTAGGCTCCGCCAAAGCGTTCCCTTCAAAATCAACCAGACGATAAGCGCCCTTTTTTAATACCTCTTTTATGATGAAAGGTCGGAACCACATGGGTTTGAATTTTCCTGCCCCCAGGGGGTCCTTATCTTGGTCGTAGACCAGGACAAGGTCGCCTTCAGAGAAAATCTGAGGACGAACGGACCTATCATACTGACACTTGACCTTATGTTTGTGAGCCTGGTTGGCCAGGGCCGTATCATGACGCTGCTCAAGGTGTAATAACCGTTCTTCAAGTGGAGAAGTGTCTGGAAATAATTGTACTACCAATTTTAGAGATGGGATCTGACATTCGATGGGAAAGATTGCCTCCATCTTGTAAACGAGTTGAAAAGGTGAGAAACCGGTTGCAGTCTTAATAGATGTTCGATAAGCCCATAATGATGAGTATAACATCAAATGCCAATTTGACTTGGTTGAGTTGATAGTTCGCTGTATAATAGTCTTAAGAGTTTTGTTTACAACTTCTACCTGCCCATTGGCTTGGGGGTAGTAGGGTGATGAATTCTCTTGCCGTAACCCAAGCTTTGAGGTTAACTCAGTCATCATTTGGTTCTGAAAGTGACTGCCATGGTCAGTAACAATCTCTCTTAGGATGCTAAACCTTGCTATAATCTGGTTGAATAAAAAGAGAGCTACAGTCTCTCCATCATCTTTAAATGTTGGCATAGCTTCGACCCACTTAGTGAAGTAGTCGACAGCTACAATGATATAGCGGTGCCCCCTTGTTGAAGGGGGTTTGCAAGTAGTGCAATCAATCCCCCATTTGGTGAAGGGACCAAATGTGATGACAGGAAACATGGGAGCGGGATGTGCCCTCATCTTCCGAGAGAAGATTTGGCACGGATGGCACTTCTTGACCGATTCCATACAATCTTTGATAAGTGTTGTCCAGAAGTAACCTGCTCTTAGAATCTTTTGGGTTGTTGCCAACCCAGACAGATGAACGCCACAAGCTCCGGTATGGAAATCGTTGAGCACGATGACTGCCTCCTCATGTGTGAGACATCGACGTAAGATGCAGTCTACACCTCTCTGATACAATGTATCATCGAGTATGAGATAATTCTTAGCCTGATGGCGTATACGCCTACGCTCATCACGAGAAGAAAAAGTGGGGCACTTCAAAGTCTGGAGATACATAAGTATATCTTCATACTAGGGATTTGAAGATGTGATCAAACCCATATCTCCCCGGATAGGCGATTCTTTAGGCACAACGTCACCTGATTCAACTGAAAGTTCCGAAATAAGCTCTGCGAAGACCAATGACTTTTTGGACTTCACTGAAACGAAGTCTAAGTCAAACTCCTAGATGATGACTATCCATCTACTAATTTTTCCACCTATATCCCATCATGTCAACATATACTGGAATGGATTCACGACAACAATGATGGTGGTCTTGAGAAATAGAACATAATGACAGAACCGTTGAACAACATGAACTGCTGCCAACACAAGTTTTTAGATATGAGAATAATTGAGTTCCGGTCCTATGAAGCCTCAGCTCAGGTAATAGATAACATATTCTGAGAACAAATCATCTTCCAGAACTAAAACCATGCCAATGGTTGACTTTGCAGCAGCCAGATATAATAAGAAATCTTTGTTATAGTTAGGTGGCCGTAGCAGAGGGGTTGTTGTGAGGGCATGTTTTAATGCTTCAAAAGAGCACTGAGCAGCATCGTCCCAGTAAAAAGGAACGTCTTTATTCAGTAAGCGCATAAAGTCCTTGGTGATTTCGGCATAGTTGACGATGAAGCGTCGTAAGAAGTTCGCCTTGCCTTGTAGACTCTGAAGTTAAAGAATTGTGAGTGGGGGAGGCAACTGAATTATTGTTGTCACCTTGAGAGGATCGACCATGATCCCTGTTGTTGATACAATGAAACCTAACAAACATCCTGACGTTACGTAGAAGCTGCACTTGTTTGGATTTAAGCGAATCCTAAAGTAGCGACAACGTTCGAAGATAAGTCTAAGGTGTGTGGGATGATCCGATCTCTTGCGAGATCGTGATGCTAAATCATCTAGATAGGCCTCGACTATATGCTTGAGATCATGAAAATCAAAAGACATGGCCCGCTGGAATGTGGCTCCAACATTTTTAAGACCAAAAGGCATCTTACGATATGCGAATGTACCCCAAGGATATATGAATGTCGTTTTGTGTTGGTCTTCGGGTTTGATTTGGATTTGATTATATCCCGAAAAACCATCCATGAAAGAAAAGGCTTCGCAACCAACACATTCATCAATGATCTGGTCGATGAATGGTGTTGAAAAATTATCTTTGGGACATGGCTTGTTCAAGTCACAGAAATCGGTACGTACACAAATCGTGCCTTGTTTTTTATTGACCAGCACAAGGTTTGACACCCATTGAGTCAAATGGATAGGATAGATAAAACCTGCCTTTAGCAATTTATCAACCTCAATCTTGATGGCTACTTCTTTCTTGGGATTAATTGGGTGAAGCTTCTGTCGAACAGGCTTGGCATTAGGATAAGTTGTGATTTCATGTTCAACTATTTTTGGATCGATGCCTGGCATTTCCTCATAAGACCAGGAAAAAACGTCGCAGAATTCTTTGAAAAGATCCGTGTAGATTTGAATCTCTTCGGGGGAGCAATCTGCTTCGACGAAAATGTTCTCCATGATGCCAGGGTTTTGAGAGATGTTGATTGGTATAGTTTGAGCGATCGTTTCCATATTTCCCTCAGCATAAATTTCATGTGTAGCTAAGAGATTAATAGAACACGACTGATCTCCCATCATGGTCATGGTGAATTCTCCTGCTTTGATTCGTCTTAACTCTGGGAGAAAATATGATCTGTGATGAATATCTTCCCAAGTTTTGTCCAGACTAGTCATTTATTCGATTACTGCTTCATTAGAAGGCAAGACCAAGTCTAACGAATCAATGTTAGCGAGAGAACCCTGAGCCCAAATAGGCTCTAGAAGTGGATCTAACTCTTGTGCAGGAGTCGGATCAGGGTTAGTTGAAGCTTGCTGGATTAAAGAGTATGCTACTTCAGCGGTAGACAAGGACATGGACATGCTTGGGTGCCCTGTCTCATCCATTGTGGCCGATGGGGAAGGAAGTATCCATGGATCCTTGAAGTAAGTCATGCGGAACGAAGAAACTTGAAAAATCTCAACCTTATGGTGATTGGATATAAATTTGATATTGTTGTGAGGAGGTGGGTAATCAAAGGTACCCATCAAGGATGGGCACAAACCAACTCCTACGTTGATGACACCTGATTGAGGATTATCAATCATCAGGACCGTGGATGCCCCCAAAGCTGGGTCAGGTCTGGAGAAAGACAATTGATCGATGGTCACTATCCGGCCCTCGTGTGGAAACAACAAGACCCAAAAAACTGTAGCAACCACAGCTTGCATAGCATAAGTCCAACTCTATCCTAACAAGAGGTTATAGTCAAGGGGAGCATCGACTACCTCTACTTCGACACACATGGCCTTCCCTCCTAACTGCACAGGGAAAGAAGTAATGATACCATGTGGTTGGAATGAATGACCGTTGAAAGCAGTGAGGAGAGTAGGTGATGGAGACAAAACGGGCTGGCTAATGGCCTTCCAACATGCCAATGACATAACGCATGTCGAGGCGCCCTCATCGATCACCGTGTGGAAAATATTCCGAGTAAAAGTTTTCGTGGGATAAGCCACTACTATCTGAAACGCTACGTGGTAAGGCAGACGAGGTTTTACGTTGGTTGTATCTAACATGATGGTACCTGGATTACAAGTCTCAGTAGAGCCCAAAGTGGTTAACAAGGCTTTTCTCTGAGCAGGGCAGCTTTGGAGGACCTCCAAAGAAAACATCGCACAAGGGGTTTGTGATAAATATTCCACCACAGAGTAGTTCTGGGCGGCCCTTGCGTTTGGATTATAAGAAGCTTTTTTAAATGCACCTTTTGGAATGCGTGTCATCGTTTCTCCCAATGTCTTCTCAATTGATAGAGAAAGAGATGGGAGATCAACTTCTTTACCCTTCTCAGAAGTGCTTGGATTACTATAATCGTGCGCTCTAGTCGATATAAAATCATCACCCCTAACCATATATACGTTCATGGATGTGGGGTTGTTCGGAGGCAGGCAGGTTTCTTGGCTGCCCTCTTCCGTGCTTGCAGAGGCTTGAGTTAGATTTTTCCCATGTTGAAATGGATTAGTCAACATTGCCTGCTGTTGTTGTGTGACAAACTTTTGGGCCTTTGCAAGTCAAGGACATAGATGGGTCGGGTGGTCTTCCGTGCACAAGTTGCATGGATACCTCGCCTTTAATTTTTTTGTGTTGTCCCCACCAGCATTATCGTTGGGTTTTTTGTCCCCCTTACCCTTCTTTCGTTGTTTTTTCTTCCCTTCAAGCTGCTGGGTGGCCTTTGGGTTAGTTGACTGCACTGTATGTACTTCCGACATTTTGGTAAGGGGAGCAGCCAAAGCAGTGGTTTGGCTGGCCATTGTGTGTTGTATAGATAACTGCTGCAACTGCTTTGTCAATTGCTCAGCGGGCTTTGTTTGTGCTAAACCGACAATACCATCGGCATGTGTTCCAACTCTCTGTTTAGTTTTATCCAGTATTGAATGTGGCGCATTTGGCAAGATGTTGTATAATAAACCAGACTGAGAATAGATGAGCTCAAACTGTTGAGCCCTCATGATGGCGTCTTCTTCAGAGAAAACTCCTAATGTCGCAACATCTTTGGATAACTGCAGGACAAAAGAATTAAGGAACCACTCAAGCAGGAATGCTGGTGGGACTGATACCTTGATTAAACTCTTTCGGCGTCTCCATTCTCGGATGTGATCAAAGATATGGTCCATTGTTGTCTATTCAAAATTATTCAGCAGCTCTGTGCTAGCGTTGTATCTCATAGGTAACTGGAAATGGTTAAGGAAAGCCATCGCCAGTTCGCCAAAAGAAGAGTATTCTTGAGCGATCGAGCTCAATGTACTATTTCGCGACACTCCCAATGAGAGTACGTTGAAACAATCGCAACTGTACGGAGTCATCTTTCAATGAGTTAGATGAGCACCAAAGATGAAAGGTAGTCACATGATCTCCTGGATCTTCATTAGGCTTGGCTTCGAACTTTGGAATGTCCGAAGGCAACTTCGTCGGCATAGGAGGTCAACGCGGATCGTGACAAATAGGGTCATTCAACAACCTTATCAAATCTGGCAAGTGTAAATTCGTCAAGAATGGTAGTTTGGGTTGCTGCTGATAACTGGGGAAAAAGAGACCTGGAGTTTGACTGGCACCAGGTTGCCAGGAAAAGTTTGGCTATTGGCCCGGATTCTGGTAGAAACCATGACCCTGGCCAGCGTAAGGATTTTGTATATGTGGAGACATCATCAGCTGATTTCCCAAATAGGACATAGATTATTGGGCATGCATTTTATTCGAAGGACTTTGGGAAGGATTAACCCATGCTGGTCCCATGGGGATAGGCATAGTAGTTTGTCCGGGGTTCCATTGATTGTGGAAAGAATTACCCCAGATCAGCATTCCGGAGGAGGGAATGGATCCTTGCCCTGAATTCCAAGGTCCTGCTAGGTTTTCCCCTTGTGCAGGAATAGTACCCTACACAGGAGTAGATTGTCCAAAAATGGGGTTGCCCCCAGTCGGGAAAGCGGCTGACGAGAAGGTGTTGTTACCAAACGTTTCGTTCCAAGAAAATGGTGTCGAACCTACTGGCATACTATGCGAAGGTGGTCCTTGACTCCCCACTCCAAATAAACTATTGTGTGTAGGTTGCCTGGCGGATTGTTGATGCGAGCCACCGAGTGAAGGGGACAAAGGAGGGATATGATCTCTTCCATAAGGAAAAGTGTTAAAAGGGACAGGAGTGTCCCCCATGTGACCTTGAAGAGGAGTGCTAGAGCTCCCTGCCCCCAGACCTAAAGTCCGTAAAGTGGAGTAGGAAAGTACAGGACTTGTACCTGAACTAGGCATCCCGTATAAGAATGGAGGGCCTGTCGCACTAGGTGTGAAAGGGGTTGTGGCCGCTGCCAAAGATGGAATTAGACCACTATGTGAAGTAGTTGCGGTCGAGCCCATGGTGGCTCAGACTGACGACAGTGGGTTAGGATATGAAATCTCTCCTGTGGTGAAAACCGTGGTGGGAGTTGAAGAATTCCCAGAAGGAGTAACAACATTTGTTTCCATTGATGTGTGCGACACTATCTGGCGCTTGTAAAATTGGATTGGTACGATGAAAGGTGACAAGAAATCAGTGGTTGGGGTTTCAACTGGGCTAAGAGTGGTTGCTTCAAGGTCCAAAATGGTCGATTCCTCTGGGGGTTGTTCAGGCACAATGGTTTGTAACCTGGTTGCTTCAAAAGACCCTTGTTGGTCTAGCTTTCGCCTTAATGGTGGTGGGGGTGGCTCCAGTGTAACTGGCGGCAAGCCAAGAATCCTTCGTGACCGGTGGAGCTTGGGATCCTCCATTGTGTGAGAAGATCCAAGACACTCTAAGGTAGTCTAAATGTTCAAAAGTAACACACACTAAAAAAAAATTCCCTAGAAGATAAGACAGGCAAACACTAAATTAATTGGAAGAACACTTACAACAACCAACACTAGATCAACTTACCGGTGCAAGTTCAACTCGAACATGGAAGCACCCTCTGGGTATACTCTGCAAAGCATGGCTCGATGTCTATCCTAGGTACCGTGGTATACCCTTGTAGTCACCTGTGTATGTCCTTAACAAAGATTGGCAACTAGGTTGCCAGCACACGAACAATCACCAGGCGGGTACAGTCAAAAGTCGGGTAGACCACAATGAGCAGGGTATCGAGCCCGAAACTTGTCAAGGGTATCGAGAGCAAATGGTCTGGAAGAAAAATGATGACCTTGAATGGATTCAATACCCACGAAGCCCCGTGGCAAATGCAAACGACGAAATCCCAAAACAAGCCCTCTATATGTGTTCTCCACTACGATTGGTGTAGCTTTGGAGGGGTTATCTCTGCTACCTTTCCGCACGTGACCTCATGTTTATCCCCTATGTTAGAGGGGGGTCCCAGATAACTTTCATGACACTAGACTTAGACACTCCCTATCTCAGACTCCAATGTTTGATTTAAAATGGCCTTGAAGAGTTTCCTCTCCAACCTAATCTAAGGCCCTAGTCCTGAACTAGTCGGTGAACCCTACAAACATAAAAGTCTTGTAGATTTTAAATTTAGCGTGAKTTTTATGGCTTTGTCTTACGTCAAGGGGTRTGAAGGTGAAACTGATGATGTATAAAAGAHGAAAGMAAAAAATGAATAAAAAAGATGGAAACAAAACTTTTACTGAATGCAAAATTTCAACAACTTTTCAAAAGAAATATTTTTACTTTTTCTAAGATTTTGGACAACAAACTCAAAGGAATTTCACTCGACTAYGAGCTACTTATGATCTAAGTGAACTGCAAAAAYTTATGAAATAAAAGACTTTTCCCCTGGCCTAATAATGCAAAAACACACTCTTCAACCAAACWAGAAAATGAAAAGATTTTATTTATTTATTTAAATGATAGTAAAGCAAGAAAGGAAAAATATCGACAAGCAAAAACCAAGAAAAACAATTCTGGCCTAATCGCAGATCGCAGAGAATCAGGTCAAAAAATCACACACTAGAAATTCCTTTTTAAAAACAATGACTCTCACACTTGTCTAAAAACCTTTAAAATTCTTTTATTTTTAATTGAGAAAAAGCAGGCTAAGCATAAGATTAATCCTAAGCTACTGACTGCTCACACAGAGATTCAAACACTTGAGAGGAATAATTCTTATCAAAGGAAAGGATGACTTCCTTACCCTTAACAAAAAGTATCATGCACAAGCACACGACTTTTACTCAAATAACACGCGTGCGAACATGCGCTGGATAGAGACAGAGGGCGTGTACACACGGTCTGACCTTCTACAAGCCGCGTGTATATCTAAATTCTGAGAAAAAATGAAAACAGACAAACCAAACCAGGAAGAGACCACTGATATTGATAACCAAGATCTCTTGAAGGCTTGGACACTCTTTCTAACAGAAAAGCAACTAATGTAAGGAAAAAATGATAAAGCAAAAACAATCTGAGATAGGACTACTAGCAAACAAGACTCAGACATAATTCCAGAAAACCCCTTGAGAATGTGTGATTCTGACAGGGAAGAGGATGACTGCCTCTGAGGTTCTCTGAACTCTACACGCTACTACTACCTCTACAACTAGCGTTCACATGCAGGCTGTAAGAGGATAGGGTGCGGGTACACGCATGCAGACCTTGTGCAGGCCATGTGCACCTCTGTGGGCCCCAAAAATCACAGTCAAGCAAAAGACATGGAAAGCTGGTATGGAAAACCAGACTGCCTGCTAGCTCAGACCTTACAGGAACTAAAAGAAAAAACAGGCAAGAAAAACTAGTCTGTAAAACTACCCAAAAACTAAATAAAATTCCAGGAACCTTAGAGAGTCTCCCTAGTATGGTCGCCAATTCTATTGTTGGGGAAAAAC
>JASDQU011178539.1:0-12225 GCA_032191745.1 Picea mariana
GGTGCTTTCAAGGTTTCGGGCTTTGCTACCCTGCCCATACGGTGGACCTGACTTACGACTGTTCACTTGTGCATCGGTTATATCGTGGTTTCTTAGTTGCTTGACTTAGGTACCACATAGGTTACTTGCATGGGTTATTCTACAAGTACCCTGGGTCAGATAAGGGTCAGACAACACACAACCTTTATGGAGGATTACCTCTCCGGAGGGATCTGACTGACTGGTTCTTAAGCGCACGAGGGCCCTTATAACTGATTATGTTACCTTTGATATTTAACAGAGGAGTATCAGGCCCCTCTTGGGCAAGGCATACCTACTTTAGAGAGGGAGGCCCCCTTTTAGCCACTTTATCCTGTTTATGTGCATATTGGCATTTTGATTATTTTCGGTGTGCTCTTTGATTATTAGTAGACCTTTGAGATTTTATACCGTGCCTTGAGTTATCATTATCATGGACAGTGGAGTTCCTATGAATCCCTCCTTTACCGCTACCCTCCAATGATGTTCACTCATTTCATGGGGATGAATCCGTTCTCTTTTCATAATGGTATGCAAAATTATGACACTCATTCCATGCCTTGGGTCTCTAATCATTTTTCTATCGATATGCCACACGTTCCTTCACCCTTTCCATCCTCTCCCTAGCCCAATTATATGAATCCTAGTATTGGATATGGGGGCATGATGACTCATCTATCCACATCCTCATTTGATAGGAGTCATGTCCCTTAACTAATTCTCATTGTGGGAGGTTGGAATCTCCCCTCTTACGGATCCAGTCCTAGCCATGCTTTTCCAGGAACTAGTACTCAAATGGGTAGTTATTCTACTTATTACACCCCATCCGTGTATCCTTCATCCGCCATGCCAGTTCCTATGAAATTTTTTCCCATGGCAGGTCCCCATATATCCTCTGGTATTTCATATGAAGGGAACCAGTTCTATGGTACCGACCACCCTCTTCACAAAACCCCTTCACATGGGGGAAACATATATCCTAACTTGAATAATCCTTATCATAATTTTTTCTCTTCACAAACATCTTCTTCAATGATGATGCCTATACAAACCTCTATGGTTCAATTAGGGGGAGGATACTACCTTTTCGGACAGGGACAAGGTGTAAACCAGGACCCTTCCTCGCCTGCAATGTCTCAAAACCAGTCTTTCCCGGGACTGTGGTCTCAAATGCCACAACTCACTGTTTCCACCAATCCATTCACTGCTAGTCGTACTCGAGTTCCATCACCAACCCTTGCTAGTCATGTTGGATATTGGTCGACGACCTCTGCAATCCATGTTGAAGACCCGCAACTAGTCGCTGCAAGTCATGCTGGAAGCATCACTTTAGTCGCCATGAGTCATACCGACATCATGTCTCCAACCTTTGTACATCATGTGGGATATGAATCTCCAGCCTCTTCCAATCACGCTGAGAGCATGTTGCCAACCATTATAAATGACATTAGGGGCATTCATATGATTGAGAAGCCTAGATGTTTAAGACGTAGTTCCAAGTTCCTTTACAGGACATGCGAAGGAGATCACATTGCTCGTTTGTGTCCTGCTACTACCAGGATACTGGAAGCGTGGCTCTCACCTAGGGGCCCTTTGGGTTTTGATTCGTCTTTGGTTTCCCAACACTCTTTTTCTCCTTTGATTGACACGACAGTCATGCCGATGCAATCATCACCTGACCACACTCCCATTTTTTAGGGTGATGCGTCTCCAGGACTTGTTATCACACATCCTATTCAACCAATGGTTGAAGAAGTGGTTGTACCAAAGCAATCTTTGGTCAATCCAACTCTTCTTTTGGAGAGCGATGCGTCCTTAAACTATGTCATTAGCATTTCTAATGTTGCACCTTCTGAACAAGAGAGAGTTTTACTCTCCCCAAGAACTCTCCCTCCAAGTCTTGGAGAGGTCCCCTTTGATTGGAATGGTCTTATGGGGTATCCGATGCCTCCTCCTATGAACTTTCAGTTAAGAGACATTATCTGATATATCATGGAGAAGGTAACCTCCGCTAGCAATTTATCCTCCTCGACTTGGAGAGATTTGGGTTTTCCCAAGCTTGTGTCAGTTATTCGTAAGATGATGACCTTTCACAGAAACCCTGCAAAGGAGCCTTGGCCTCCCCCTTGACATACCTCTTAGAAACCCCTCAACGAGTCTGAGTTAAGCTCTTTTTCGACTCGTCTAAAAAGACAAAATATTGCTGAGTGAATTTGTTTCTTTCACACTTGTTAATTCTATTTGAAAGATCGTGAGTCTTGGTTAACCTCTTTTCCAACTCGTTTTCAAAAAGCGAAAAGATTTCCAAGTGAACTTGTCTCTTTCACACTTGTAAATTGGATTTTAAAGGACGCCTATTTGGTGCAATTTTATCCCTTTTTCAAACCAAGTAGACTAATATTATGAAAAATGACATTTTTTTGTGTTAAGTTGTGATTGCATCTCATGCCCTTGCTTGCAGTATTGAGCCAATTGTCGGTTCTCTCTTTTGTGTTATAAGTCGTTTACCTAAACTGTTTGCATCCTCAACCAAGCAGATCGTTGTTTATATCCTTTGCAGCTTGACACTCTATACCCATGAGGGAAGATTCCCCCGAGTGTCCATCTCCTGTATGCACCTCCTTGCATTGAGCTTAGGTATGTTCCAACGATGGAACTAGTTTTGCTTCCTTGTGACACTCATTTCCTCCTCTGTATCATAGCATTCATTTGACTATGAAAAAACAAAAAAAGATGGCCGAGAAGGGAGTATTATCTTATATTGACTACTGTCGTGTCGCCTTTGAACATAGCACAATTTTTTTTTGAGTCCACTTATTATCATAATTTTGGGTTTAGCATGAACTTAGGAAGTTGAGCTTGTTATATAGAGTTTACTCCTTCGACTGGTTACTCTTCCAATCCCTATGGAGAGTTTGATTGATGCCTCTTGCATCTCAAAGTTTCATCATTAAGTCTATGTTGCAAGAGTCTTCGAGATGTCTCATGCTCTTGTTCAAATGATGTCTATCAACCTGTGTCGACCATTCCTTGTAACTCTTGACTTTGCATGTCGTCCATACACTCAGTCTATCTCAGAATCACCTGAAGTTGTAGTCCTATTGTGCACTGTGGTCCTACTTTCCTCATTGGTAGGTAACCTTGAACCTAACAATCGACATTTCATCATTGGTCAATGACTGGGTGGTTTCCCTTATGTTCGACGACAATACATCTATTAACACGTTAGGATTCATGCAGTGTCTTGGATGCCATTAGCCCTATTGTTGGTTTCCTCGACTTTGTCAGCAGTTTTCCTCATTGGCTTCTATTCATAGGGTATTTTTCGTGTACTGCTTGCACTTGCACACGCGAAAGATGCACAGGGTCATTGGTTCATGAACATGTTCTTCGTCCGATTTCCTCCAAATCATCAAGCTCCTGCTTTGTACCTCATGTTGAATGATGAGAGATGAATTAATGCTCTCCTTTCAATGGGTCTCCTTCCATCGAATTTAGCTCATCTATTATGGAGACAACACCTAGAGTCCTATGAGTACCTAGAGGCTTGCAGTGATTAGTGGCAGGTTCTCTTGCCATCGATAGTTGGGAATACATCAATGTCTCTTGATCGATGGATTATTCAAGTGTTCGACTCTGAATCCTTTATTCACGCTTGTAAGAATGTACTCGGTACCTTGATACCTACTTTCATCATTGGTAGTTTGTCTCGCGTTTGTTAACGGTATACCTCAATGATCGGTAATGAAACGAAGTCTCATTGTGTTCAACCTCAGCTCCTTTATTCACAAGATCTAGACTTGCACCTATGGAGGATTGTGTAGAAGACTTGAAGACATCAGTTTATAGCCTCAAGTTTCCTGAGTTGTTTTTACCATTCATTGCACTAGTACCTATGTGACTTCAGTGATTATGGGAGATCATATTGTACTCCATTGTATACAAATATCTTTGTATTGATTTTGAGATTGGTTTTACTGGGCCTTATTCGTTACTATGACAACCTTTGGCATGTTGCCACTTTTGTATTGCTTATTCATGACCATGGACAGATGATTGGTATATTTTCACATGGATCTGCAGTGTAATTCAAATTGGAAGCCATGTGTGCAAAGTCAGTGTAGATTGTAATGAGCAACTAGTTCTTCGAGCTGGGTCCCCATTACTCCACTTCTGGGTCTTATAATGTATTTTGGTCATCGTAGATACTCCTCTGACCTCACACAATAGGGGGCATATGTTATAGCAAGATTTGACTCACCGTATGCAATCTTTCATAGAGGGCCTTTTTCCATTTCCCTATGCAGACTTGAAGTCCCCTTTTGCAAATATCAAAGCTAAAAACATGATTTTTCCACATATACGTGCCCTACCTATATTACAACATGTGTCTATGCAGGTTGCACCACTACAACCTGCATACATCGGTATTTTTGCCCAAAACTAAAAAATGGTGTTGGGTTTCCATGTTACGTCACGGGATCCATGATCCTTAACCTTCCATATACTTGAAACGTTCTGACTCGACCCTTCAATTCCACTTGAAGCCTAGAAATGGGCCAAATCCGAGCTATGGAAAAGAGGAGAAGAATTCAATTTTGAGAGAAAAGTTACTCTGGAGAAATTATTCACTTCATATTGAGTCTGAATCCCTTTGTCCTTTAAGTTTGAACACATTGCCCATCCCCCAAGCTCTTCCCTGCATGATTGAGAACCTCATTGTCTCTCTTATATGAGCTTGCCTTTGGTGGAGGATTGAAGTGGTGGAGGCCCAGTTGGAAGGGACTTAGTTTCTTGGATCCGAATCGTGCCGACACAGAAGTTTGTAATTTATTCACTTCTGTTGGTTACATTTTAATAGAAATATTTTATTCTCGTCCAATTAATATCTTGCGAATATTTGAATTGTTATTCCATGGGCGTATTTGTTATGAATGTTGATGGATTATGCTATTAAATGTGCTAACATTATATATTATCACCATATGCTTGTGTTTCTTGGTTGTTGAGGACTAGTTGCAGGTGTATTGCTTTGGGTCAAGTGCTCAATGGCGGACTTCATCGAACATTTGGAAAAAGTAGGCCTTTTATCTTGTCTTGCTAGCATATATGTTTATATAGCATACTTGAGATTATAGTTGATTTCTACAGTCATTTCCTTCTTTTGTGGTTTACCCCTAGCCATAGAGAGATTTTCCTCATAACACACACACACACACACACACACACACACACATATATTTGATTTTTTTTAATCGTTTTTATCTTTTAAAGAAATAATAATAAAACCAAGCCATGGACTAAATTGGTGTATCAGACCCCCTTGTTTGTGGGACAAGGGACACCTTCTGCCCAACGATTTGAATGGTAAAGTCTACAGAGGTATACATACCCTACCCCCATCTGGATTTGAACTTGCGACCTCTTAGGAGGAAACACATGTTGTTAACCATTAGGCCCACTCAGGATATATAAAAGAGGCTAGGGAACAATTTTTTTTATCTTGTTTTTTAAGTTTTTTTTTTCTTTTTTAAATCAAGGTTTTTTTTATTTTTATATTTAAAAAAAACATTATTTTCCGTTATTATTTTTTTTTTTATGATTTTGTTTGCAATAGCTTAGTGTTTCTACACCATGGTTTAAAAGATGTTGCAATTTTATGCCTAAACATGATGGGGGTGCTACCAATAACATCTCTTTCTGATTCAAAGATTGATTTTAAGATTATGATTGTAAGGGTATTGACTCTCAAGGCAATGGGTCTCAAAGAAGTTGTAGTTTTGACCTTGAAAAAATGGTGGGGTGTCATTGGGAGCACTATTTTTCAATTATGGGGTTGATTTTAAGATTTTTGTTGCAATGGTATAGGTTGATAAGGCCATCCTTTCAAAGAAGTGATAATTTTGACCCCAAAAAGAAAAAAAGAGTGATGTTGTTGTTGCCATTTCTCGATTCAGGGGTTGATTTTAAGGTTTTTGTTGGAAACATTATGAGGTTATTAAAGCTATAGTTGTAAAAGGTGCTAATTCTAACCCTGGAAAAAATGGTGCTACCAATAGTGTCACCTTTCTATTTGGAGGTTGATTGTGGTGTTTTTTACCCCAAAACATGTGATTTTAGAGTTGAAGTTCTCATTATGAGGTCACAGTTCTCGACAAGTTGGTAACTATGTTTACATTATTTTCTTGCAGTCAAGGGACTAAATCCCAAGTTTGATTCTTTATCAAGGACTAATCATCATCATCCATAGCATTCTCCCATTTAGGGAAACCATGCACATCTATATATGTATCAAGATCACATGCCTCTAGTACATGCGTCATTAGAGAAACACTACCATTTTGTTTATAACCTATTATTTTCCTTGAGACATTTATATCTCTTGCATCAATGCCAATAGCTTCAATTGTCTTAGTCAACCATTTGAAAAGAAAAATGCTCCTTGTAGAGGGAGCTTGTGCATCTATATCACCATGTGTCATTCTTTCTCCCAAATGCATTATTGACCTCTTTGTCTATAGTTGTGTCATCCTTTTCCCACAAACAAATGGCCATGTTCCTTAACTTCAAGTTTCCCTTCATCAAGCAATTATCCCTGTGTCTTAATTAGCAAACCATAGAAAGAATCAAAGGACTAATTCTTACTGTCTTCTTTTCTAGAAGATCAACTAACGCAAAATGTCAAATAAAATACATCATAGAGTGTTTTTAGATTCATCAAGATCGGTTATATAATCTAATCATCATTCTTTGAAAAATTTATCATGCATTCATCCAATTTCGACTATAGATCCTTCACACAAGCCAAATAATCTTCAATTTTGTGAAAGGAGAGAGGATGAAGTGAGATCAACTCTTTCTTAATATCCATAACTTGACTTTCGTCAATGTTGTCAAATAGAGTCTTCAACTTCTCCTAGCCTTGATCACGACAACAGATCCTACTAATATGCAAGAAAATCTTCTTGGAGATATAGGCCGATACAACTCCTACAACCTCATCCTTATTTCTATCGATGATAAACCTATATCGATCATCCTTTGGACACGTTACTCTTCAATAATGTTTCCATATTTTGTGCCCACATACCATAATTATGGTCATTCAAAACCACATGTTCTTATTTGGAATTCATGATCTTGATCTAAAGGTCTAAACACTAAATCATTTTTCAAATAGAAACCTTGGGTCAATCTACCAAAGAGATCTAACTCGACAAGAGTGCATGCAAATGACAACCTCCAACAAAGTTGTAGAGAACAAGCTAGGTCTCAAACCGATAGTTGTAATACCACGTTGGAGAATTAGGGAATCAATATATCTGAAGAGATATACATTCCAAGAATAGGTGGTGTCTGAAGATGACATGACAACACTAAAGAAGAAGTGAACATAGCTCAACATACATAGAAAGACAATTAAAAAAAAAACTTTCATTCACAAGTCTACGATAAATCAAATCATAAGACTATATATATATAGTGTCAAAGTATAACTAACTCCCTTGAAGTGAGAAAGAAATGATCAACTTTGATTGCCTAGGACACACACCAAGATCCTTATTTGCGTCAAACTAATTGACCAATGGATGTCCCAATTGACTCTCTTAATCCACTATCCATTGTCTACTAATTGTGTCTAAAAGAACCAAAGGTGTGATGAACCTATGATTATAACAATGCAAACACAACTCCATGAACTGGATAGAAGCGAGGAATTCTAGCATAAGATAAGAAACTCAAAATAGAAGGAAGATCCAACACATTAAAATGGAGAACATCTAAGAGACTTGTGAAGAAAAAGGTCTCATTAAAAGAGAAGAAACACATTCAAGGAGTAACACTCTAACATTCAGGCCTCCAAAAAAAAAATAGATGATAGGCATAAGGTCAATTGTAACCTTGGATTTGCAATGCCCAACAAACCTACCACCACTTGATCTAAGACATTGCTCTAACATCTCTTCCTCACCTCTTCCTACTCAAGTTGGGAGAATACTAGAAGGAAGCAAGTGGTTTAGTGAAGGGATTCTAGAAAGTCAATGATGTAGGTTGATCACCTTGCAGAAACCCTTCAAAGACCCCAATGCATTCCGAATATGTAATCTCCACATAAATCTACAATTACAAAAATCTACAAGTGCAAAATATCCTTTGTAATGAATTTCTGACAAAAACTAGTCATAAGAACGTAGAATAGATCTCACCGTCAATGCCCTTTATTATATCGCTCGGAAAGATCTGGCACATCCGCCAAAAATGTGTGGAAGTGGCTTGTCCTAAAGAGTAAATTCCATATCGCACCTGTGAAAAAACTTTTGAAGGATGTAATTAATCTATTGCCAGCGGAAAAAATTCTGCCTCTGTTTTCCAGCTACATTAAATTCTTGAATGATTCTGCCAATGAGGTTTAGAGAGATGTCATCTGGTGCTGCTTGACTATTGGTGGATCTGCGTGTGTTCTGTGTACCATGAGAACGTTATGTAGGGATTGTCTATGACGTGCCCTTACCGTACACTGTATAGAGCCTCTCACATGCCTGCCCAGTGCCCAGACATGAAATTAAGTCAACAGAKAAGACACAGACACTCGGCGGTTCTATCCTGAGCCGGCTCCACAGATCTAGATAAATCGGATCCATCGATGGGCCAGGACTCAAGTCCCAGTGTGCTGAGCAGTGAGAATAGTCTCAGTACTGCTAATAATTAATTACAGCATATAAGTACGTGCCTTAAGAAAGAGAATAGTAATAACAAGGTATTCTTATCCATTAAGGAAATCGTTTGAATCTTTGTTTATTTGACTGATAAAATTTATGAAGATATACATATTTTATTTTGAATATCTAATTTTTTTTAGAAGAAATACCATAACACCAGCAAAATTGTTTAAAACAGGTTATTAGGTATCTTTAAACTGCTAACAATATCAAACCTATTAAGCAGCATTAAATAGTGCAGCAAAAGCCATCAAATCTGAAAGCAATTCAAATCCAACGACGTCTAATTCAGTCACCACAAGATTTAATACAATTCTTAGCAAGCTGGATATTGAACGCCATCTTTAAACCGTTACATTCTACAACAGTCTGATTATACGATGAAGATTGATTGAATATGACATAGATACATAATTGATCTGCCTCTGGCGTTGTGGTCCCGTCGTCCCGATTTCCATTAATGGCCGACTTAATGGGCATGCCCCGAGGCCGAACATATTGCTTGCCCCTATTCCTTCACGTTGATAACAGTAACGAAATAGTTGGCGATTCTTCCAACGCACGACGATTTTTCTGTGCCATTTCCACCTGCCTGACGCATTGTACAATGGCTGCCCGGATAAAGTTCGAAGTAATTTTTCTTCAGGATCTGTGATCTTGGTCATTATTCGAACCAATTTCCGTAGGAACAGAATCTGAACAAGATTATGGGATATGCGGCTTTGTTATCTACACATGATCTACCAATGATCATCTATTGGCGGATTCAAATGTGGAAGTGGAATATACAACAAAAAGTTAAACTCTTCCTGTGGCTGGCAGTAAATAACAAGATTATGACGTCGGATAATCTCCAACTCCGCTGTTGGAAGGAAGGGGGACTGATAAAATTTATGAAGATATACATATTTTATTTTGAATATCTAATTTTTTTTAGAAGAAATACCATAACACCAGCAAAATTGTTTAAAACAGGTTATTAGGTATCTTTAAACTGCTAACAATATCAAACCTATTAAGCAGCATTAAATAGTGCAGCAAAAGCCATCAAATCTGAAAGCAATTCAAATCCAACGACGTCTAATTCAGTCACCACAAGATTTAATACAATTCTTAGCAAGCTGGATATTGAACGCCATCTTTAAACCGTTACATTCTACAACAGTCTGATTATACGATGAAGATTGATTGAATATGACATAGATACATAATTGATCTGCCTCTGGCGTTGTGGTCCCGTCGTCCCGATTTCCATTAATGGCCGACTTAATGGGCATGCCCCGAGGCCGAACATATTGCTTGCCCCTATTCCTTCACGTTGATAACAGTAACGAAATAGTTGGCGATTCTTCCAACGCACGACGATTTTTCTGTGCCATTTCCACCTGCCTGACGCATTGTACAATGGCTGCCCGGATAAAGTTCGAAGTAATTTTTCTTCAGGATCTGTGATCTTGGTCATTATTCGAACCAATTTCCGTAGGAACAGAATCTGAACAAGATTATGGGATATGCGGCTTTGTTATCTACACATGATCTACCAATGATCATCTATTGGCGGATTCAAATGTGGAAGTGGAATATACAACAAAAAGTTAAACTCTTCCTGTGGCTGGCAGTAAATAACAAGATTATGACGTCGGATAATCTCCAACTCCGCTGTTGGAAGGAAGGGGGCGTTGTCAATTATGCTAAAAGGAAGGTGAGGACAACTCACATTTATTCATACATTGTCCTTTTACCAAAGCAATCTGGTTTAACATACAAAAGAACAAAAAAATATATCACAATTGGAGAGGTAATGACCTGAATGATTGTCTAGCCAACTGGACAGTGGATAAAAATGCTTCTCCCAGTTTTAGGGCATATATTTGCTGGTATTTGTGGTTAGAAAGAAACACTGCTATTTTTTAGGGAAAGGAACCACCAATCTCAGCGGTAGTTATAAAAACTCTTAGCAACTATAAAAAAATCTGAGGCTAAGTTGAAGAATCCTTCCTCCCGATCCTGCTGGATAGCAGACACTCTTGATTACCCAGTGGCGTTTTTTTGATGGAGCGGCCCAGGCGGATGGGAGATGCAGCGGAGCAGGAAATATTATAAAAATTTCTGCATCTACAGTGTATAAGTGGTATTTAAACTTTGTCCATTTCCAAGCTACACTCCAAAGTCATCATAAATTGGTTAAATAATAAATGAAATCTTTGTGTTAGTGGGTGGAAACAAAGAATCAGTTTGATGAAGTAAAAGTTTTTGGTTACAAGCTTTTATCATATACTTCGTGAATTCAACAAGGTAGCAGATGAGATATAAAAAAAAAAAAAAAAAACTCTGCTCGAACCTCACGGATATATCGTGCTTAACAAATGGTCAAATATTTGGAAGCCATAGATTCATCATCAATATCTATTGATGTAATCCTATGTTCAACTTCTCTTTTTATTCCCAGTTTTTTGGTACTACTTGCTGGACTTTGTTCTTTTTTGGATACTATTCAAAGACTTTTATTACTCTTTGGGAGTTATGTATTGGACATGTTTGTGTCCCGTTATGCACTGTCTCCTTTTCGCAATTTTAGTTGTGAATATTCTCTCTAGTATTTTTTAACATTATCAGCTTAGCGCTATCTGATGTAAAAATTATATTATCTTGATATAATTGTGTAGATTTTTTTTTGGAAAAAAAAAATGAACAAGAGCTTACAACACATTTCTTCAATTTTGTGGACTCCAACATGGCCAAGGCACTAAAGGTCATTCTCATGAGCAAATAAATGATACCATGAAAGGTTTCAAATAATGCTTCACTGTATGCCGCATAAAATATACTTTTCTTTAAAGTTGAATGTGTCATATGCTCAACTATTTGACTACCTATGGATTTGAACTTGTGACCTCTTAAGAGGAAACACATGCTCTTAAATTGTTGCTTTTGACATGTAACCATTGCAACTCATTTCCATGGAATTATAATAATGTGATATAAATCCATTCTAACTTTAAAAGATTTGAAGAGGATTAAAAACTTTGTAACTTTCCTAACGTTAATAATTCACCACAGAGTAAATCCCAAAATCCACTTCAGCCTTGTTAGTATCCTATATTGGAATGCTAATTTTGCTAAGAATTATTGAAAATGTTAATAGTAACTACTAGGCTTACTATCCCATAAAATGCCAATAGTAGCTAGTAGCCTTAATTTTGCTAAGAATTATTGAAAATGTTGTAGTAACTACTAGGCTTACTATCTCATAAAATGTTAATAGTAGCTAGTAGCCTTACTATCCCATAAGAATTATTAAAAGTAATCTGATGATCCTTGGACAAATTTCATTGCATAACCATTAGAGAAAGTTAGGTTAGTATTACACAATCATACTATTGAATACAAAATATACTATAAAGTTCATATTAGACAATCATATTATTGATTTTAAAAATATGCTATTAGTATGATCCAGGTGGATATTGGTGGCTACTCACCCATT
>JASDQU011178539.1:23716-34114 GCA_032191745.1 Picea mariana
GGAATAAAATGAGCAGACTTGCTCAACTTATCCACCACTACCATGTTGGTGTCATTCTGCCTAGCCGATGTTGGTAATCTGGTGATGAAATCTATGGAGATGGTGTCCCATTTCCATTCCTGGATTGGTAGAGGTTGTAATAATCCTGCTGGGTGTCGGTGTTCTACTTTAACCTGCTGGAATTCTAGACATTTAGCTAAATACTCAACTATGTCTTTCTTCAATCTAGGCCAATAGAAATGTTTCTTGGTGGCCGTGACCATCTTCTGATAGCCCAGATGGCCGGTGTATGGTCTCTTGTGCAATTCGTTCATTATTATCCTCTTCAAGCCGTCACAACTTGGAATATATAGCCTGTTTCAGTAAGTCAACAGACCTCCAGCTAGCATCTGGTAGCCTTCATACTTTATCCCTGCGAGTTCTTGCTCCAGGTACGAGGTCACAGTCTAGAAGAATGCATTTGTTTCTTGTGCATTCCTAACTCTTTCCCAGACATTCATCTCGCAGGTGCTCACCACTGCTAGATGAATTGTTTTCATACTTCTGCTAAGGGCATCAACCACCTTATTTTCCTTTCCTTTGATATGTTTGATTTCGAAATCAAACTCACTAAGGAGGGTTATCCACTTAGCTTGTCTAACATTGAGTTTTGGTTGGTCAAACAGGTTCCGCAATCCACAGTGGTCTGTCATAAGTACAAATTTCCTATCCAAGAGGTAATGCCTCCACATTTTCAAAGTGTTCACTATGGAGGCCAACTCTAGATCATGGGTCACGTAGTTTACTTCATGCTCATTCAATTTTCGGGATTCATAGAAAACTATGCTTCCTTCTTGCATAAGGAATCCTCCAAGTCCTTCCTTGCAGGCATCTATGCACACAAGGAAGTCATTATCGGGATCAACGATCTTCAACACGGGTGCATGAGTTAGAAGGTTTCTTAGTGATTGAAACCTTTCTTCACATTCCGGTGTCCAAATGAATTTAACCCCATTCCTCTGGAGGGTAGTGATTGGAAAACCAATATTGGAAAACCCTTTTATAAACCTCCTATAGTATCCTACTAAACCCATAAAGGATATGATATATGAAACATCCTTTGGGGTAGGCCATTCAATGAAGGATCTCTTCTTGTCAGGGTCTAATGATACCCGTTCTTCAAATATGACATGGCCCAAGTAATGTATTTGTTTCTGGAAAAAGTCACACTTGCTAAATTTGATGTAGAGATAATGCTCTCTTAGTACTTGAAGTACAAGTCTAAGATGTTCCTCATGTTCCTCTCTATTCTTGGAGTAGATTAAGATATCGTCAATAAAAACCAATACAAATTTGTCTAGGAATTTGTTGAGTACATTGTTCATCAAGCACATAAATGTGGCAGGGGAATTGGTTAATCCAAATGGTACTACCACAAATTCATAGCGACCATATTCCATCCTGAAGGCGATTTTGTGGATGTCTTCATCCTTGATTTGGATTTGATGGTATCCAGATCTCAAGTCAATATTTGAGAAAATGGAAGCACCCCCCAATTGATCGAACAAGCCATCGATTTTGGGTAAGGGGTACTTGTTCTTTATGGTTACCTTATTGAGTTGTCTATAATCTATGCACAGTCGAAGTGTACAATCTTTCTTCTTCACAAAAAGGACTGGTGCTCCCCACAGAGACACATTGGGCCAGATGTAGACTTTGTCCATCATTTCCTTTAGCTGTAGTTTGAGCTCAACTAGCTCAGGTGTACTCATCCTATAGGGGGTCCTAGATAATTGCACTACTTTTGGTGCAATTTCTATTGAGAAGTCAATGTCCCTTCTCGGAGGTAGACCCGATACCTCTTCTGGAAACACATCTCTATAGTCTCTTAGTATGGGGTGGTCTTCTAGACTTGGTCTATTATTCTCAACAGATTCTGACACCTGTATTGCATATAGAGGACATCCCTTTCTGCAATATTTTTTCATTTGAAGGGTTGATATTCGTCTCATCGAGACAGGTTTTTGGATCCCTTGGAGGGTCATCTTTCTCCCTTCTTTATTAACACATTCAAATTTTTTATGGTAACAATCCATCTTAGTTTTATATCTACCTGTTCATTCCATACTAATCAACAGGTCATACAATCCTAGGGGAAGTATGTTAAGGGTAGCTTGGGTGGGCAATCTGTCCACCATGAATTGGCAAGCTTGTATGACCTCCACTATTTTTCGTTTGGTGCTAGTAGCTAATTGTACCAACTGTTGGCGATGGAAGTCACTCCTTGATTGCAGAAGGAGTAGAGCCCAACGCCCATTAGTTTATGTCACAGTTTGCGCATGGAAGAGGTGATCGAATGGAAGTAAACTCAGACGATATTGTTTCGACTCTGAAACTAGTCCCGACACGCATGGGTAGGTGAGGTCTTGGACATACATCAGACAGTGAGTTGTAGTAAGGGTGAGTAGGGGGGGAAGACTTATATTAGAGAGATGCAAAGGTCTGTTGTCAACATCAGGTTTCTAGCAGACCTGGATGCTCTTAGGCCCAAGACAAGAAATGTCGCTAACATTAGGCTCCATGGGGGATAGAGTCATCCCTGTGATGCTCTAAGAACTCATTCCATAGCTTCAGTGCCTTGCTGTTGAGCTATGGAGTCAAGCTCAAAACATCCCGCTACTGAAAATACAAACCGAAAAAATAAAAGCAACAAAATAAGGATACATGCTCAAAGGAGCTTATTTATATACAATCCTAAACTAATAAAACACTTTACATGGGGCTAGGTGAAAGCAGATTTCCACCATAGCCATTCAAGCAACTTTCTGGATAGAAGCTCCTTCCTTCTGTCAATGATCATCAGCAGATGGTGTAATCGTGATAGCAGAATGGTTACACTCTTCAACTCCTCCTTATAGGCTGGAGTTGAGATGAAATAGGGCGGCTCCAAGGCATAGGGGAAATGCCACTCCATGTACTTGCTGACGGGGTCATAGATTGAGTGGCCCATCCTGGAAAACTGGCGACAAACAGCCGCCTGTGCTACAAATTTGTCCACCTGTGGCTGAATATCTATGATAAGCACAGGTAGGAGGACAACTGACACAGGCTCACTGATCTCAGGCAGTGGCTGTTCGTTGATTGGCTCTGGATAGAACATGAAATGTGCACTCAACTGCTCCTCTAGTTCCTGCTCCTCTTTTCCGTGCACTCCCCCATCTTGTAAAAAGGGAACGGTCTCCCGATCCTTCTCTTCAATCCCAAATGTAAATACATCATGGGAAATCTCATGAAAGAAGAAAGAACGATCCTCTTCCACAATGGCTTCCTTGTTTAAATCTGAGACAACAGGATCATTGGGGGCAGATGCTAACGCATCCAAAAAATATTCAATAATATCTTCAAAAGAGTTGCTTAGATCATCTGCCTCGAAGACTGGAAAATCCTTTTTGCTACCTTCAGATTCCAATTTTGCACACTGGGGAGTGGGGAATATCGCCTGCACCACTAGTTCACTCAGAGCATCATCCTCTTCCCTGGGAACTTCATCACTCTCATAACCCCCCACTGCTGCAGACGAATGGGGAGGAGAAAGGGCGGAGCTCTAACCCAGGTCATCAGGATCATCCTCATAGCCTACGTCTGAAACAACTTCATCCAGTATAGAGTTGTGGTATCCCTCACTACAGTTATGACAAACTAACACAGAGGGATAAAACTCTTGGTAATAGGCGACGAAAGCTGCATGAAACTCCAAGAGTGAAGAAATGCTAGCAGGGGGTAAAGAATGATACCATTTATGCGCATCCCTTGCTAACGAGAACATGAACATTTTCAATAATACATCCTCATGATGTATCTCCCACTGACGCATGAGTTTATGAAACTCACTGAGGTGCTGAGTAGGGTTGTCATCTTCACGCTTTCCAAATATGGGTAAATAATCGCCCCATTCATTCGGAGAGGGGACAACATTAGGAAAACCAGGAATAGCAGAAAAATTAAAAGGAGCAAACCTGGGAGCAAGGATTTTCTCCATATCGAACCAGTGGAGTCGCCAATTGATCCTTGAATCATGGAGTCGCCAGGTGAAATATGCGCAACTTCGAATGTGTCTGGTCCTTGTTCACCATCAAAGGGCAGATCTTAACGTTGTTGTTACCCCAGGAAGCTTCTCAGGCTAAGAAAGCAGCTACTAAAACCTTCTCGAGAAAGCTCCTTAGGGTCAGCTTTCAGGTGTGCTAACAGTAGCCATAGCTGAAACAGTGATGTGGAAACCTTGGAGTTGCCATAGTGGAGTCGCCAGGTGCACAATAGCAATCTTGAAGGGCTCTGATGTCTGATGCACCTTCAGAAACAGAGGCTCAATGTCATTCTGCCTAGGGAAAATTTTCAACTTCATCCCCGGCAACGTCGCCATAAATGTTAGTGATGGAAGTCACTCCTTGATTGCAGCAGGAGCAGAGCCCGACGCCCATCAGTTTATGTCACGATTTGCATATGGAAGAGGTGATTGAATGGAAGTAAACTCAGACGATATTGTTTTGACTCCGAAACTAGTCCCGGCACGCATGGGTAGGTGAGGTCTTGGACATACTTCAGACAGTGAGTTGTAGTAAGGGTGAGTAGGGGGGGAAGACTTATATCAGAGAGATGTAAAGGTCTGTTGTCAACATCAGGTTTCTAGCAAACTGTAGGAGAATGCATTTAAACACGAGATCATCTTACATTCAAATGCATAAAACTAGGGAATACAATAGTGTCACAATAAAATCTTTATCATAACGCAACTGCAATAATCCATGTGAATCAGTAAATCATGAACTCCCTTGGTATGAGATGAAAACTAGATGAAACAGGGAAACTGTCTTTCATAAAACCAGAAATCTTACATACAGATGCATAACCAGAAAACTAGAGCATCTGCTAAAACATTACAATCGGGAGCCTCGCTCTGCCATCGATGCTTGCAAAAATGGCGAGAACGCCTACATATACTCAAAACAAAACACAGCAGCGAAAATGAGACACTGCAATTAAAATATTGCGTCTACATGTCTTCCGACAGTCTGTGCATGCAGACTCTAGATGATCGAGCACCCAAGACAGACGCTATCATATTTCAGACTGTCCTATTGCAGATGAATCAACCAGCTTGAGTCCTTTGTTGGACTTTATTTTTATGGCGGAGATGATGCTCAACCACCAGCAACAACCACAATAACTGCTTTCTTGGGACTAGGGACAGCCTCAGTCAACTTTGCCTTTTGGGACGTGGAGATCTCCTAATGGTGCCACCTGAATCAGCTAGATGGTCTCTCTTTGGATGCTGCTTCGCTGGATTGTTGCGAGGGACCCTGTGGACAGAGAGAGGGGAGATGGACAGATGTTGGAGGACGAGGAGGGGCTAAAGGGAATGAGCCTTGTCACACGGTCAGGTGGAGAACATACGCCAGGAGGGGGAGAACGATACAAAGGGTGACACGACAGGAATGGGGCGCCTTGTAAATACACCACCATTCTGTACGCCCCCCCCCTTTAATTAAAGGCAGGATGACAAAGGGGGGCCGGAAATGCTTGAGAGTTGTTGGTCTGGGCGCTCTAATCCTGGCCGCTCAAGAGATGCGCGCTCGACTCCGGACCCCCCCCCCTCCTATTAAAGGCAGAAAGGCAAGGGGGGTTTGGAATAAAGCCTCAGTCGTTGATTTAGGTGCCCCGATTCTGGCTATTAGAGAGCTGCATGCTCAATTTCGGACCCCCCCCCTCCGCTTATAGGTAGAATGGTGGGGGGCCTCCATAATCTGCTTCTGACCGTAGATCTGAGTGCGCAGATCCTGGCCACCCAGATCCATGCCCCCTTTAAGTCTAATGCGCCCGAGTTTCATCGATGGATGGATGGCTGAGATGACTTCGACGCTTTCACTATGAAAATCCTGAAAGGCCCCACCTGTGTCTCAGATCTTGTGCCGCGTGTCCTTCAGATGGATGGTTAAGATGGAATTTGATGTTAGAAGAGGGATGCCTCCATTATCAGGCTCACTTGACGTGACCTGGTGCTAGGACCATGGGCTCGGCTTTGAAGGGCACTTAACGGCATTTCGGGGTTCGGGGTTTCGAGATGTAAAATGATGAGGAGCTCTTACCCCTCGAATCCCCGAATGCTGACATGACATGATCACACACCATGTGTCCTTTTGGATGGACGACCGAGATCCTTCATGAATGTATATAAATGCTACCCATCGCGCTAATCCTAGCGCAACTCCGCTAACCGCGATTTCCCGCCGACCATTGATCTGCTCCTATGGATGAATCTGGGCCATTGACAACATAATTTCGCTCGCTCACTTGATTTTTAGCCTGAAATGGGGTTTTACGTGCTACGCTTGGGCGTTCTTCTTGCAATCTGCAGACCTGGATGCTCTTAGGCCCAAGACAAGAAATGTCGCTAACATTAGGCTCCATGGGGGATAGAGTCGTCGCTGTGATGCTCTAAGAACTCATTCCGCAACTTCAGTGCCTTGCTGTTGGGCTATGGAGTCAAGCTCAAAACATCCCGCTACTGAAAATACAAACCGAAAAATTAAAAGCAACAAAATAAGGATACATGCTCAAAGGAGCTTATTTATATACAATCCTAAACTAATAAAACACTTTACATGGGGCTAGGTGAAAGCTGATTTCTACCATAGCCATTCAAGCAGCTTTCTGGATAGAAGCACCTTCCTTCTGTCAATGATCATCAGCAGATGGTGTAACTGTGATAGCAGAACGGTTACACTCTTCAATTCCTCCTTACAGGATGGAGTTGAGATGAAATAGGGAGGCTCCAAGGTATAGGGGAAATGCCACTCCATGTACTTGCTGACAGGGTCATTGAATGAGTGGCCAATCCCAGAAAACTGGCGACAAACAGTCGCCTGTGCTACAAAGTTGTCCACCTGCGACTAAATATCTATCATAAGCATAGGTAGGAGGACAACTGACGCAGGCTCACTGATCTCAGGCGGTGGCTGTTCGTTGATTGGCTCCGGATAGAACATGAAATGCACGCTCAACTGCTCCTCTAGTTTCTCCTCTTTTCCATGCACTCCCCCATCTTGTAAAAAGGGAACGGTCTCCCAATCCTTCTCTTCAATCCCAAATGTAAATACGTTATGGGAAATATCATGAAGGAAGAAAGAACGATACTCTTCCATAATGGCTTCCTTGTTTAAATCTAAGACAACAGGCTCATTGGGGGCAGATGCTAACGCATCCAAAATATCTTCAATAATCTCTTCAAAAGAGTTTCTTAGATCATCTTCCTCAAAGACTGGAAAATCCTTTTTGCTACCTTCAAATTCCAATTTTGCACACTGGGGAGTGGGGAATATCGCCTACACCACTAGTTCACTCAGAGCATCATCCTCTTCCCTGGGAACTTCATCACTCTCATAACCCCCTCCTACTGCAGACAAATGGGGAGGAGAAAGGGCAGAGCTCTGACCCAGGTCATCAGGATCATCCTCATAGCCTACGTCCGAAACAACTTAATCCGGTATAGAGTTGTGGTATCCCTCACTACAGTTATGACAAACTAACATGGAGGGATAAAACTCTTGGTAATCGGTGATGAAAGCTGCATGAAACTCCAAGAGTGAAGAAATGCTAGCAGGGGGTAAAGAATGATACCATTTATGTGCATCCCTTGCTAACGAGAACATGAACATTTTCAATAATACATCCTCATGATGTATCTCCCACTGACGCATGAGTTTATGAAACTCATTGAGGTGCTGAGTAGGGTTGTCATCTTCACGCTTTCCAAATATGGGTAAATAATTGCCCCATTCATTCGGAGAGGGGACAACATTAGGAAAACCAGGAATAGCAGAAAAATTAAAAGGAGCAAACCTGCGAGCAAGGATTTTCTCCATATCGAACCAGTGGAGTCGCCAATTGATCCTTGAATCATGGAGTCGCCAGGTGAAAGATGCGCAACTTCGAATGTGTCTGGTCCTTGTTCACCATCAAAGGCTAGATCCTAACGTTGTTGTTACCCCAGGAAGCTTCTCAGGCTAAGAAAGCAGCTACTGAAACCTTCTCGAGAAAGCTCCTTAGGGTCAGCTTTCAGCTGTGCTAACATTAGCCATAGCTGAAACAGTGATGTGGAAACCTTGGAGTTGCCATAGTGGAGTCGCCAGGTGCACGGTAGCAATATTGAAGGGCTCTATTGTCTGATGCACCTTCAGAAACAAAGGCTCAATGTCATTCTGCCCAGGGAAAATTTTCAACTTCGTCCCCGGCAACGACGCCATAAATGTTAGTGACGGAAGTCACTCCTTGATTGCAGCAGGAGCAAAGCCCGACGCCCATCATTTTATGTCACGATTTGCATATGGAAGAGGTGATTGAATGGAAGTAAACTCAGACGATATTGTTTTGACTCCGAAACTAGTCCCGGCAGGCATGGGTAGGTGAGGTCTTGGACATACTTCAGACAGTGAGTTGTAGTAAGGGTGAGTAAGGGGGGAAGACTTATATCAGAGAGATGCAAAGGTCTATTGTCAACATCAGGTTTCTAGCAGACTGTAGGAGAATGCATTTAAACAAGAGATCATCTTACATTCAAACGCATAAAACCAGGGAATACAATAGTGTCACAATAAAATCTTTATCATAACGCAACTGCAATAATCCATGTGAATCAGTCAATCATGAACTCCCTTGGTATGAGATGAAAACTAGATGAAACAGGGAAACTGTCTTTCATAAAACCAGAAATCTTACATACAGATGCATAACCAGAAAACTAGAGCATCTGCTAAAACATTACAATCGGGAGCCTCGCTCTGCCATCGATGCTTGCAAAAATGGTGAGAACGCCTACATATACTCAAAACAAAACACAATATCGAAAATGAGACACTGCAATTAAAACATTGCGTCTACATGTCTTCGAACAGTCTGCGCATGCAGACTCTGGATGATCGAGCACCCAAGAAAGACGCTATCAGATTTCAGACTGTCCTACTGCAGATGAATTGACCAGCTTGAGTCCTTTGCTAGACTTTCTTTTTATGGTGGGGATGATTCTCAACCACCAACAACAACCACAATAACTGCTTTCTTGGGACTAGGGACAACCTTGGTCAACTCTGCCTTCTGGGACATGGATATCTCCTAATGGTGCCACCTGGATCAGCTGGATGGTCTCTCTTTGGATGCTGCTTCGCTGGACTGCTGCGAGGGACCCTGTGGACAGAGAGAGGGGAGATGGAAAGATGTTGGAGGACGAGGAGGGGCTAAAGGGAATGAGCCTTGTCGCACAGTCAGGTGGAGAACATACGGCAGGAGGGGGAGAACGATACAAAGGGTGACACGACAGGAATGGGGCACCTCGTAAATACACCACCATTCTGTACGCCCCCCCCTTTAATTAAAGGCAGGATGGAAAAGGGGGGCCGGAAATGCTTGAGATTTGTTGATCTGGGTGCTCTAATCCTGGTCACTCAAGAGATGCGCGCCCGACTCCGGACCCCCCCCCTCCCTATTAAAGGCAGAAAGGCAAGGGGGGTCTGGAATGAAGCCTCATTCGTTGATTTAGGTGCCCCGATTCTAGCTGTTAGAGAGCTGCGCACTCAATTTCGGACCCTCCCCTCCGCTTATAGTTAGAATGGCGGGGGGCCTCCAGAATCTGCTTCTGACCGTAGATCTGAGCGCGCAGATCCTGGCCACCTAGATCCATGCCCCTTTTAAGTCTAATGCACCCGAGTTTCATCGATGGATGGATGGCTAAGATGACTTCGATGCTTTCACTATGAAAATCCTGAAAGGCCCCACCTGTGTCTCAAGATCTTGTGCCGTGTGTCCTTCAGATGGATGGTCAAGATGGCATTTGATGTTAGAAGAGGGATGCCTCCATTATCAGTCTCACTTGACATGACCTAGCGCTAGGACCGTGGGCTCGGCTTTGAAGGGCACTTATCGACATTTCAGGGTTTGGGGTTTCGATATGTAAAATGACGAGGAGCTCTTACCCCTCGAATCCCCGAATGCTAACATGACATGATCACGCACCACGTGTCCTTTTGGATGGACGGTCGAGATCCTTCATGAATGTATATAGACGCTACCCATCGCGCTAATCCCGGTGCAACTCCTCTAACCGCGATTTCCCGTCGACCATTGATCTGCTCCTATGGATGAATCTGGGCCATTGACAACATAATTTCGCTCGCTCACTTGATTTTTATCCTGAAATGGGGTTTTACGTGCTACGCTTGGGTGTTCTTCTTGTAATCTGCAGACCTGGATGCTCTTAGGCCCAAGACAAGAAATTTCGCTAACATTAGGCTCCATGGGGGATAGAGTCGTCCCTGAGATTCTCTAAGAACTCATTCAGCAGCTTCAGTGCCTTGTTGTTGGGCTATGGAG
>JASDQU011178541.1:8140-23413 GCA_032191745.1 Picea mariana
TAAAACTAACTTGAGCTAAATTGATTGTGAACTTGTAGTTGTTGCAAAATTTTGCAACAACCATCTTAATACACTTTAGTTTGCTACATACATTGATTAAGAGGTGGTTTAACTTACCAAAAATTGCACCTAACAATTGGGTAATATTCTCTTGAGTAAATGCCAAGTCTTCATCATCAATTGTTGAAATCCCGAAGTGTATTTATTGTTGTTGTTGTAATTGCTTCACTATTCTTGTACTATTGTTTACTGTTGCAGTTTCATAACATCCACAACAATTTTATTGTCTAGTGTCTTGAGGAGGCATTTAGTGTATGTTTCGACTTGGAAATCACGTCATATATGTTATAAATTATTCTTGTTCCAAGCAGGTACTCATACAAGCTTCATACCTCTTTTTCCTTTGACCTAGACTTTGATTTAAGTGATCAAGAGAGGGGGTGGTAGGCTTGTCTCACAAACTTGCTACTTTGATCCCTTGAGGTCATTGGGGAAGCCTCCCATGTGGTGGACCTCCTCCATCACTAAAACAACAAGATTTATTACTAAGGTGACAGTGGTAGGATTTCCTATAGTTACACGAGGTTTGGGTTACTTGTGGTGGGATTTGCACAAGTATAGATCATGTGATAGCATATACCAAGGAGACCCGGTTTTAGAAATCATCTCATCTTGTACATTTGTTCTATTATAAAAGGAGGTTGCCCCCTTGAAGAGACTTCACATTCATTCTTCTCTCTCATTCTCAAGGTGTGGAGTTACTTCTCCTTCTCTTTTTATGCTATTTGTGTTTTTGGTGCATAACAACCCTAGATATGACAAGGAACTCTATGCTTAGGTTCACGCTGTTAAGAAATAAAAGAACTATTTGATGAGCAAAGAGACCATCATCCACACTGATCATCAACCATTATAGTATTTACAGGCCCAAAGCAAGCTTCAACAAACCATACACTACAAGTGGATGGATATTTTATAGTAATTTCATCTAATCATCAAATATAAGAAGGGCATAATTAACAAGTTCTACAACAGTAGTGTTGTCCCTGCCGAAAATTGGACACTTGTTATTTGATATGTTGTTATTAATGAGTTTGAAAAATAATATTTATCAAAATAATAAATAACACATTATTATGGTTGGACAACTTGTTAATTGGATCGATTTAATATTTGAAATGTTGTTATTAATGAATTTGAAAAATAAATATCTATTTAAAAAATAGACCATGAAAGTGACCAGTGCAAAACAACTGAATTTCAAAAATACCCCGAACGTCGAGGGTGAACATGCATGCTTCTAAGATGTTTAATGGTCATGGATAAGTAATTGTGTTAAGCATTCATGAAATAATTCATCGTCAAGGGGACAATATATAAGAGGGAACAAGGTGATTCACGGGTGCAATTATCATATTTTTTGCAAGGAACTATTGAGCTAACAATGTGGCAGAGTTAAAACAAACCAATAATTACTATGATAGGAACAATCGGTACTTCAATTCATGTAGTAAAGAGAGGCATTCAATACAAACAACTACAATGATGACCTCGACCCCGAAGGTAGTGATTGTAGCCTACAAAGTAGTCTACAACATACATGATCCTGAGCTCAGCCTGCCCTCGAACCCCCGGACCAATGTTTGAGGTTGACATCAACATCTGAACCAACCAAAATTTAAATAAAAAATTGATAAAGACTATATAAAATTGAAACTTTGTGCCATTATAGTCTTCGTTGACGGTTTGACAATAAGGTCTTAATGTTGATAGAAGTCCTTGTAAAACAAAAACGTGGCACATAAGTCTCCACCGTGCCAATATGATGCAAACCCTCACCACCTCCTGGGGCTCGCACGACCTCCCGGTCTAGGATCGTTCACGTAGGAGTTGAATCATCTCCCGAATCCCTTTTGGATCCTCTCTTAATGAACACAGTCCCTTAATTTCCTTATGCAAGTCCCACAAAGACCAGCAGGTGCTTTCTCTAAGCCCCCTTTTACCTTTATTATCAAATTTTAGCGCTAGCCCTTTTTCTCCGGTGGAAATCGCATGTGACTGCGGGATAGAACTAGGCACTAAACAAAGCACGTTACTTCGGCGCTTTGGGAGTCTTCACAATATAAAACTTCAATCCCTCTAAATGTTGAATTGGCGAACACCTGTATAGGTATGGGATCAAAAGTTCATATTTTGTGCCAAGATCAATGAGTCACAGTAACTTCGAGGCTCCAGGCTTCAGGAGTCTTCCCCATTTAAATAGGCAATACCTCTGAATACGTGCATTCTGAACTTGCGGATCGGATGGTTGACGCCCACCTCAGATCGACGACCTACGTTTACTCTAGACTACGGGCTTCAAAGATTTTCACGCCTTGAACCACACTTCCTTCTGTAGCGTCGAACTCCGAACACGCGAATGGTCTTGATCAACAGTTCATGCGTCCAGTCCAACAGACGGTTGAGATGGACTCCGACCTTCGGTCCTTCAGAGATTCTTGACCCAAAACAACTTACAACCAAATTCCTCCGGAGTGCTAAATCTACAAGTCTTGTGATCGGTTGACACGTACTCCTAATGCCAACGGTCAGGATTTTCTCCAGCCTTCGGGCCTTCAAGAGTTCTGCTTACTCTAGCAAAAACACTTTATTTCCTCTAGACTACCTGACTCCCAAACTATTCGCAATCTAATGACACGTGACCCTAACGCCAACGGTCAGGATCTGCTCTGGGACTTCAGAGCTTCGGGGATTTCTCCTACACTTTCAACCACAACTCTTTTTTTCTAAAGCGACAAAGTCCGAAGGACTTAACGGTTATCATCCGCGCTACTTACCTGGGTCCAATGACTATTGATCTTTGCGCTCAGATCCTACAGTTGGGATCTATCCTCCACTGTCGTGTGCTCCTCCTCCTCTCTAGGGTTGATCTAATGGCCGAGATCAAATTTTATAGCCAATCCAATGAATTTCATAGTTTTCTTCTCTGTTGTTGCTATGCTTTCCTTTCGATGAAATATTTCTCAAATTCTCAAAGGCTTGGCCTTTGAATATTCTTCTTTGCAGGGCTGACTCCTTGGCCTCTGCTTGCATTTTGGAGAACGTTACTTCTCCTGAGCTTTGTTCAACAATTTGTATGAAGTGTGGGCGCACAGTTGTGCTCTCCTACAGTCTGAAACTTGGACTGGTCTCTAGCACACACTTGCATGATTTCTCCTGAGCTTTCAATTGCTCAAACTTCAAGGGGTTCAGTCCCTTTGTTCATCCAGAAGACTTCTTGTGCCCTCTCAGCACCCGTGCTCTTTCTCCTGAGCTTTAGTACTTGAAATACTTGGCCTCTGGCGCACTCCTGGCACTTGCCTTCTTAAGCTTGGGACTTTGACAGTCACCTGCGCACTCCTTGTGCTTACCCTCCTGAGCTTGACCAACACTTAATAATGTGTTGTCTCTATGCACTAGTTGCACCTCTACTCTAGACAAACTCACACTATCTCTCCTGAGCTTATCTGAACCTATCAGTGGTTCGGCCTCCACACTCTTTGCATTGGCTTTGTGCACTTCTTGCACTTACCTTCCCCTCTCTGAGCTTTTACACTATGTTGAGTGTAGGCGCACTCCTGGTGCTTACTCTGTGCACTCCTTGCACTATCCCTTATGAGCTTATGAATAGTTCTAGTGTGCCCACCTGGAACACTCCTCACAGAACTCACAACGGAGTCCTTGCGCATTCCTTACGTAGACCTTTTAGAGTTTTCTAACAACTCTAATGTGCACTCCTTGCACAGTCCTGAGAGCCCATAACACCCAGAAACTACAGACATAGAATTCTATCTATTCCTGCAAAGGAAACATACATACATTCATGGAATTCATGAATATACACAATAAACACATTCAAATGACACATTCATTCATTCACACAGATAATACACACACGAAAACTCATATGCAAGTAAATATGCTTTTGTATTAAACTGAATGGTCTTTACAATGTGTACAAGATGGACTACAACAGAGTCTTAGTTCTTTCTCTCCTCTCCTCTCTTCTCTATTCTTGTCTTCCTGATGCTCTCTCTTATGAATCCTTATCCTTCTAAATTCTCAATAAAATTATATTTTTACATAAGAGGGGCTTCTCAAGCCTTTAACCACATACTTACTTTAAATTACATTTATTTACATCTAGTCTGAATCGGATCTAGATCTATCTACCTGTCAACCATTAAAGGCAACGTTACATTCAACTTGTACAAATACAATGACTCGACCTTCCTCAAGACTTACAATATTAAATTGCATTAAATTTGAGATCTAAACTCAAAAATAAGAAAGTTGACGCTTCTCTCTCCTTGGGATCCACTCCGTCCTAGTGCGTTGTTGTGCTCGCTGCTGAGTTGAAGTGATGCTCCTGCATCATACTCCACTGCTGACAAAATTATGAGCTCATGCTCATGGATCCTCTGTTGCTATTGTGTTGGATCCTCCTAGGTCCCAAACTTCACTATGGAGTTGTCCTCCTGGTCCTCTATTTTTCTGTTGTTGTCCTGCTGTTGTTGCAATCTCTCCTTTTGGTTTCAAAATTTTATGTTGCAGAGATTCATGTATCTTGCCAATGCAATGTCCCCTTGTCAGCCTCCAGATGTTGTTGATTATCTCTTTTGATGACTTCAACATCAACCTTCTTAGCTCCTCTATATCCTTGTCTAGCTTGTCCATGGTCTGGCTTCTCTCTTACAGCCTGCTCTGTTGCATCTCCTCCTCTTCATCAATCTCCAACTTGACCTATTGAATGAGCCTACTGTGGGTTATTACTCTTTATCCCAGGGCTTCTAGTTCTTCACACAGATTAACATAATCCATGTTGTTTTCTCTCTCTCCTGTTGTAGATTCCAATTCTGCAGTTGTCCTCCATTCATTTCCCTTGCTGCACTTTATGAGCAATTCTACTGAATGCTCTTCTTTCCTCCTCCTTATATCTTTTGAAATGACAGAATTTGTGGGTTGTCTGTCAGCTTCCTTACAAGAAACATCTTCATTGGACTTTTCTTCTAAGCCCTCTCCAAGAGATACTCTAATCTCCCCTACCATCAAAACATGGTTAAGGTCCTCTCTTCCTTCCAAACTTTGGGAAGATGTTTCTCCTTCTTCCTCCTCCATGACAATCTTTGTGGGTTGGCTTCCTTCCCCATGCACCTGCAACACATGCACTATTAGTTTTGAAAACATTTGGCCCCGTCGACTCTTCCCTAAATGCCTCCTGCATCACTTCCTCATGTGCAACACATGGATTGGCCTCTGCTGGGCTGCTTGGTGGGAATATATCGATTCCCCCAATGATCAAAATCCACCTCTGATCTTCCTCCTCAAAAGTTGAAGTATTTAACTTCTCATCATCTTCATTCACATGGTCTGCAACCCCACATGAATCTTCATGTTGATGAGGCTTCTCTCCTGCCTCTTCCTCCTCTCTTGTCAGCACTCCTTGATGATATGAACTCTCCTCTGAGCTCTCGAGAATCTCAAACAGTCTCACCTCCTCTTTGCCCACCTGGAAACCTGAATTTTCATTTCTTCCCTCCTGGAAGTCTACAAGATCTTCGATTGATCTATTCTCATTACCCTCTTGGCAATCTACGATATCTTCAACTAATCTCTCTTCCTCCTCATTGAGGCTCTCTCCAATTTATGGTTCACAGATGTAAAACATCTCCTCCTTTGTGTCACTGATGTTTTCCACTTGCGTCAGCCACCTGTTCAACATCTACTTCTGGTTCCTAGGANTCCTCCTCTCTTGTCAGCACTCCTTGATGATTTGAACTCTTCTCTGAGCTCTCGAGAATCTCATACAGTCTCACCTCCTCTTTACCCACCTGGAAACCTGAATTTTCATTTCTTCCCTCCTGGAAGTCTATGAGATCTTCGATTGATCTATTCTCATTACCCTCTTGGCAATCTATGATATCTTCAACTAATCTCTCTTCCTCCTCATTGAGGCTCTCTCCAATTTATGGTTCACAGATGTAAACCATATCCTCCTTTGTGTCACTGATGTTTTCCACTTGCGTCAGCCACCTGTTCAACATCTGCTTCTGGTTCCTAGGAATCAACTACTGAATAGGCCACTTTACCTTCCCCTTCATGGCCACTCATACCTCCATCTTCTTTGTTGCATTCTCTACCATGGAAACATTAATATGTTGAGCTCCTCTCTTGTCTCATTGAGCCCTTTATCCATCTCCTCTTTTCTCATCTGCTTGTGGTCTCTTCTCGAACCTTGTTTATGGCCTTCAGTAGCCATTTTCTCTTTTTCCACTTCTTCTCTTTGTCCTCTATCTGCAAAAAGAATCCCACTATGATACCATATGATGCAAACCCACACCACCTCCTGGTCTAGGATTGTTCATGTAGGAGCTAAATCAACTCTCGGAGCCCTATTGGATCCTTTCTTAATGCACACAAACTCTTAATTTCCTTGTGCAGGTCCCACAAAGACCCACGGGTGCTTTCTCTAAGACCCTTTTTACCTTTATTATCAAATTTCAACACTATCCCTTTTTCTCTGACGGAAATCGCATGTGACCGCGAGCTAGAACCAGGTGCCAAACAAATCACGCTACTACGACGCTCAAGGAGTCTTCACAATATAACACTTCAATCCCTCCGAACACCGAATTGGCGAACACCTGGACAGGTATGGGATCAACAGTTCATACTCTGTGTTAAGATTTATGGCTCACAATAACTTCGAGGATCCGGGCTTCGGGAGTCTTCCCCGTTTAAATAAGAAATACCTCTGAATACATGCACTCCGAACTTGTGGATGGGATGGATGATGCCCACCTCAAATCGATGGCCTACGTTTACTTCAAGCTTCAGGAATTGGAGCTTTTCACGCCTTGAACCATGCTTCCTTCTGGAGTGTTGAACTCTAAACATGTGAAGGGTCTCGATCAACGGTCCACGCGTCCACTCCAACGGATGGTTGAGATGGACTCTGAACTTCAAGCCTTTGACGATTCTTGACCCAAAACAACTTAGACCCAAATTCCTCTGGAGTGCCAAATCTCCAAAGTCTTGCGATCTGTCAACACGTACTCCTGACGCCAACGGTTAGGATTTGCTCCGGTCTTTGGGCCTTCGGGAGCTTTTCTTACTCTAGCAACAACACTTTATTTCCTTCGGACTANCAAGTAGGAGCTAAATCAGCTCTCGGAGCCCTATTGGATCCTCTCTTAATGCACACAAACCCTTAATTTCCTTGTGCAGGTCCCACAAAGACCCACGGGTGCTTTCTATAAGACCCTTTTTACCTTTATTATCAAATTTCAGCACTATCCCTTTTTCTCCGACGGAAATCGCATGTGACCGCGAGCTAGAACCAGGTGCCAAACAAAGCACGCTACTACGATGCTCAAGGAGTCTTCACAATATAACACTTCAATCCCTCCGAACACCGAATTGGAGAACACCTGGACAGGTATGGGATCAACGGATCATACTCTGTGCTAAGATTTATGGCTCACAATAACTTCGAGGATCCGGGCTTCGGGAGTCTTCCCCGTTTAAATAAGTAATACCTCTGAATACATGCACTCCGAACTTGTGGATGGGATGGCTGATGCCCACCTCAAATCGATGCCCTACATTTACTTCAAGCTTCAGGATTTGGAGCTTTTCACGCCTTGAACCATGCTTCCTTCTAGAGTGTTGAACTCTAAACATGTGAAGGGTCTCGATCAACGGTCCACGCGTCCACTCCAATGGATGGTTGAGATGGACTCTGAACTTCAAGCCTTTGACGATTCTTGACCCAAAACAACTTACACCCAAATTCCTCTGGAGTGCCAAATCTCCAAAGTCTTGCGATCTGTCAACACGTACTCCTAATGCCAATGGTTAGGATTTGCTCCGGTCTTTGGGCCTTCAGGAGTTTTTCTTACTCTAGCAACAACACTTTATTTCCTCCGGACTATCAGACTCACAAACCATTCGCAATCTGCTGACACATGGCCCCGACACCAACAATCAGGATCTGCTTCGAGACTTCCAAGCTTTGGGGATTTCTCCTACACTTTCAACCACAACTCAATTTTTTCAAAGAGGTGAAGTCCGAAGGACTTAAGGGCTATCGTCTGGGCTACTTACCTGAGTCCCAAGACTGTTGATCTTTGCACTCAGATCCAACGACTGGGATCTATCCTCCACTATCATGTGGTCCTCCTCCTATCTAGGGTTGATCTAAAGGCCCAAATAAAATCTTACAGCCAATCCAACGGCTATTGTAGATTTCTCCTCCTCTGTTGTTGTTGTGCTTTCCTTCCGACGAAAGATTTCTCAAATTGTCAAAGGCTTCGCCTTTTAATCTTCTTCTTTGTAGGGCTGATTCCTTGGCCTCTGCTTGCATTTTGGAAAATGCTACTTCTTCTGAGCTTTGTTCAACACTTCGAATGAAGTCTAGGTGCACACTTGCACTCTCTTGCAGTCTGAAACTTGGACTGGTCTCAAGTGCACACTTGCGTGATTTCTCCTGAGCTTTCAATTGTGCAAACTTCAATGGGTTCAATCCCTTTGTTCCTCCAAAATACTTCTTGTGCCCTCTCAGCACCTGCGTTCTTTCTCCTGAGCTTTAGTAATTGAAATACTTGTCCTTTGGCGCACTCCTAGCGCTTGCCTTCTTAAGCTTGGGACTTTGACAGTGACCTGCGCACTCCTTGCGCTTACCCGCCTGAGCTTGACCAACACCTAACAAAGTGTTGTCTCTATGCACTCCTTGCACCTTTGCTCTGGAAAAACTCACACTAACTCTCCTAAGCTTATCTGAACATGTCAGTGGTTCAGCCTCCGCACTCCTTTCGTTGGCTTTGTGCACTTCTTTCACTTACCTTCCCATTTATGAACTTTTACACTATGTTGAGTGTAGGCGCACTCCTGACGCTCGCTCTATGCACTCCTTGCACTATCCCTTTTGAACTTATGAATAGTTCTGGTGTGCCCACCTAGCACGCTCCTCACAGAACTCACAATGGATTCCTTGCGCACTCCTTGCGCAATCCTTTTAGATTTTTCTAACAACTCTAATGTGAACTCCTTGCACAGTCGCGAGAGCCCAGAACACTCGTAAACTACAGACATGGAATTCTATCTATTCTTGCAAAGGAAACATACATATATTCATGGAATTCATGAATATACACAGTAAACACATTCAGAAAACACATTCATTCATTCACATAGAGAACACACACACATAAACTCATATGCAGGGAAATATGCTTTTGTACTAATGTTAATGGTCTTTATAATGTGTACAAGACTGGACTGCAACAGAGTCTCGGTTCTTTCTCTCCTCTCCTCTCTTCTCTACTCTCGTCTTCCTAATTCTCTCACTTATGAATCCTTATCCTTCTAAATTCTCAATAGAATGATCTTTTTACATAAGAGGGGCTTCTAAAGCCTTCCTCCACCTACTTACATTAAATTACATTTAATTTACATCTAGTCTGAATCGGATCTAGATCTATCTACCTATCAGCCATTAAAGGAAACCTTACATTCAACCTGTACAAATACAATGACTCAACCTTCCTCGAGCCTTACAATATTAAATTGCATTAAATTTGAGATCTAAACTCAAAAACGAGAAAGATGGTGCTTCTCTCTCCTTGGGGTCCGCTCCCTCCTAGTGCATTGTTGCGTTGGCTGCTAACGTGCTGCTGAGTTGAAGTGATGCTCTGCATCACAATAAGTCTTCGTCGTCGAGTTGGAAATAAGGATAAACAAATTAATCAATTATTTAATGCTAATAGAACTCTGTCGGGTCTGCAATAACACCCTAAAGTTTCTATCCAATAAAAAGCAAGACAAATAAATTTAAATATCTAAAATTAATAATAATATTCAATTTGTAAATTTTAACTATAATAAAATGTTAATTTTTTTGTTGATCAACTACAAACTAATAGATAGTCAATGAAAACTTGTTGTTATAGTTCTTCTTTGGCAAGGACTAATAAATTGGAAAACATGCTTTCATGGCCACCCACATCCTCGAACACAATGTTGGGAACTGTTATGCATATGGAGCCTTTCACCCATGATGCATACAAAGAGGAATACACATAAGATGAGGACTTTAAAGAGGCGTTTCAACAACTGCATAGGCAAGTTTCTATATAAGAATGTGATAGTAAGGTTAACTATCATACTCAAGATGGGTTGCTCTACAAGTTAGACAAGTTTTATGTTCCTAAAGCTGAAATATTGTAGCTTATCAGAGAAGCTCACACCTCCAAAGTTGTAGGGATTTTTTGTGTTGGAAAGACAATTTCCAACTTACAAAGGTATGTGTATTTACCTAGAATGCAAGAAGATGTAGCTTGATTTATAAGTGGATGCATAATTTGTTGAATCATCAAGCCTATTAACAAAAAGGAAGGTTTATATAATCCCCTACCTATACCTAATAGACCCTACGAGAGCATATCCATGGATTTCATGGGGGGTTTGAATTGTTGAAATATTGTAACTGTAAAAAATATTCTAATTATAATTGAGTTATTATTATACAGATCAAATCCCCTTTTGTGGATTGATCATGTCGGGTTTTGTATAAGAACAAATCCCCTCTTGTGGATTGGTCAAACCATATTTATATGGTGGTATCTGAGAAGTCGGACCCTAGGGTTTAATAAAGTGGTTTTAACCACTATTGGAAGAAATCGACCCTGTTTGGTGAAGAGACACAACCCTAGCGCCCCCTCAGCTAGTATATATAAGTGAGGATGGCACCTCATTCATTCACTCACTCAGTCACTCTTCTAATGCGCATCTTTTGGAGGTAGTTGCAGTTACAAGAAGGAGAATAAAGGCACATGCTCAATCTTGGATATTCTTTAGTGTTTTGGTCTAAGTCTTGGCATTGTATTGGCAATCTATTGTCGATGAAGTTTTGCTTGGTTTTCTCCCCCATGATGGTTTCCTAGGATAAAATTTTGTGTACCTTGTGATTGTGTTTCTTTTAGTGATCCTACTTGTGTTGTTATGCTCTAGTAAATTGAAAAGAACTTAATAACAAATCTAAATTTAACATGGTATCAGAGCTTGACTGAATAGATCACCTTTCACTGGGTATCCAAAAATGTCATTGTTGTCATACAAGGAAATTAGGGTGTTTTATTGGAAAGGAATTTCTAACTAAAAACCATCTAGGGAAGTGAACCCTACCCTAGCGCATCATTTGGCATCCTGAGCGCACCTTTTTAGTGGCCAAAGCCTCCAAAAAGTCAAACCCTAGTTTTGACTAGTACCAAAAAACCAAAACCAGTACCAGAAGTACCAGTCCAGATTTGCGCAGGTCAAGTTTCAAGGGGTAAAAATTGAAATTTTTTAAAACATACAGCTCCAACTTACTCATCTCATCCCAATGCATCTAGTCCCTGGATCATAATTCCAAGATTTGAAGTTTTAAAAATTAGGGTTTCCTCATAAAACCCTAAGTTGCAGTTGCAGTATCAGTTGCATCACCTTTGAAGTTTTAAAGGTTTGTTTCCACTGTTGTTGGATGGTGCCACTGCCTGCCAATACTATTATAGGTATGCACTCACATATGTTTAAACTGTTAGTTTTAAAAAGGGTATTTGCAGGAGAAGGGGTCCTTTGTCATGGATCTAGAAAGATCTTAGATCCATCACATTCAAAGGAATAATGCACCCCAAGTTTGATTATTTTGATATGCATCTATTTGTTATGACATCTAGGTTGTATGTTGAAGTTATGACCATCATACTAACCACTGGTTAAAATTAAAGTCAAGGTTTTAGATTGATTAAAGCTGAGATTATAGAGTTTATTCTCTAACCTAGATTTCTATCAAGAAAACATATTATCTCAGTACATAGGACAGCTTGAAGAGAATACTTGTCAACTTTAGCGAAGGAGTCTAGGAAGAAAAGCAACAACACTCATTCTTGAGGACAAGACTCCAGGTTCCAAGTTTGATTAAGTTGATAAGATTCAAACTTGCACATGTCAAGTTTGATAACTACCTCATTACAAGTACACACTATAGTTGAGATAATCAATCTTTAAAATGTTTTATACTTAGTAGCATGTGAGCATTATTGAGATGAATGCTTATTGTAATCACTTACCAGATACAACTAACATCTCCTCTAGGAGAAACTTATTGTTTTGGTTCCAGGTTACCATGGAGGAATGGTTGCTCACAACACTAGAAGTGTGTTGCTCTCATTTCATATTGTATTTCTTACTTTTGACCCTTGTTTCAGGCAAGTTACAAGTGATAGCTCTGAAGGAGCTAATGTGACGATTATTCTTGCTAGTGTTTTGTTAATATCAAAAGAGTATTATTCTTGTATGTTGTTGTTCTTGTTCCGGGCAGGTCACAAATGATAACCCCGAGGAAGCTATAGTGAAAGTTGCAGGAGGCAACATATTAGATGAGATATGGAGCAGAATATTCGAAGAAGATGAACAAGAAGCTAATTTTTTGAGATACAGAGTATCTCATATGGAGATTGATTGTAAGGAGCAGAAGGCTTCAAACATGAGCAAACATTAAGTAGACTTGATCAATGGATGATGAAGCCACCTTGACAGGAAGCATAATTCGTTTGAAGTCTGACTCAACTTTTCATAGTAAGACTTGGTATACAACACCAAGTATATCCTGTAGAGACTATGAAGTCTTTGTAGACTCAGAAGAAATCAAGACTTAGAGTGAGCTTGATCTCAGAGAGGATCAGATGGGAAAAGGAGACATCTTCCAGGACTAGCAGACAAATGCCATTAGTTGAAAAGACTAGATCGTAGCTTTAGAGACCTCTAAGAGACATGAAATCTCCTTAGAAGACTCCTTTGTTTCAGTGACAGAGAAGGAAGCTAGTCAGAAGGACTAGGATATGGATTTTTCCTTAAGACTAGAAAGGAAGTCAGTGGTGACTTCCAAGATTGATCTAACGGATCAAGCATGTTGCAGATAACAATATAAAGATGTACAAAGCCTAATTTGTGTCCAAAGGATTCTCCCAACAAGAGGGAGAAGACTATGACGAGACACTTACTCCAGTAATCAAAGAGATAGTTCTAGTATTCTTGAAGACAATTAGAACAACCATGCTTCTGATACAGTATGAGATTCAGGGGGAGCAGTCCATGTATTTGAGATTGAGTTACCTCCATGAAAGCGGAAAAACTACCTTCAGTATCAGTTATTGAGCCACTCTCAGATGAAGTTGTTGCCATGATAGAATAAAGGAGCTACCCTCAGAGTTCAAAAACCACAGTGAGAATAGAGCAAGTCATTCTCAACTTCAGAAATAACAACTGCAGGTGCAGAGTCCCGGTTCCAGAAGGAACAGTTACAGAAAGAGTAGAGAAAATACTCTGAGACAATGAGATAGAGAGTGCTTTCAAGAAAGCACATAGAGCTAGCACATGATTGAGTTGATTAAGTTACAACTAAGCANGCTAGTCAGAAGGACTAGGATATGGATTTTTCCTTAAGACTAGAAAGGAAGTCAGTGGTGACTTCCAAGATTGATCTAACGGATCAAGCATGTTGCAGATAACAATATAAAGATGTACAAAGCCTAATTTGTTTCCAAAGGATTCTCCCAACAAGAGGGAGAAGACTATGACGAGACACTTACTCCAGTAATCAAAGAGATAGTTCTAGTATTCTTGAAGACAATCAGAACAACCATGCTTCTGATACAGTATGAGATTCAGGGGGAGCAGTCCATGTATTTGAGATTGAGTTACCTCCATAAAAGAGGAAAAACTACCTTCAGTATCAGTTATTGAGCCACTCTCAGATGAAGTTGTTGCCATGATAGAATAAAGGAGCTACCCTCAGAGTTCAAAAACCACAGTGAGAATAGAGCAAGTCATTCTCAACTTCAAAAATAACAACTGCAGGTGCAGAGTCCCAGTTCCAGAAGGAACGGTTACAGAAAGAGTAGAGAAAATACTCTTAGACAATGAGATAGAAAGTTCTTTCAAGAAAGAACATAGAGCTAGCACATGATTGAGTTGATTAAGTTACAACTAAGCAAGTGTACCATGTTGGTACAATGTGATGTAAAAATTTTGTTTCGAAGTACAGGACAAGAAGACTCATGTCTAGAAGTTGAAGCAAGCTCCAAGAGCTTGATATGACATAATTGATAGTTTCTTGACGAGCTTGGGATTTACCAAGAGTAAAGATTATTCTAACCTTTACTTCAAGGTTATGAATGATGAGCCAGTTATATTGTTGTTGCATGTGGACGACTTATTCTTAATAGGAGAAGAAAAACTTATCACGGATTGTAAGAAGAAGCTCGTTGCAAAGTTTGAGATGAAATACCTAGGCCTGATGCATTATTTCTTAGGTCTTGAAGTTTGGCAGAGCCCAGAGAAGATCTTCCTTAACCAAGGGAAGTATGCAGTTGAAATACTGAAGAGGTTTGACATGTTGGAATGTAAAGCCATGAACACACCCATGGAAACAAAAGCTAAAGCTCATGGTGGATACTTTGTCAGAATTGGTTGATACTACTCTATATAGACAGATCATTGGATCGTTGATGTATTTGACGAATACCAAGCTAGAGATATGTTTTGCTATGAACACCTTGAGTCAGTATCTGGTAGAGCCTAGACGCGTTCACCTTGTTGTTGTAAAACATGTGATGAGATACCTTAAGGGTACGTTGGAATATGGTCTCTGTTATACTGGAGATCATGATTTCAAACTGTATGGATATACTGATTCAGATTGGGCTAGAAGTGTTTCTGATAGAAAGAGCACTTCAAGATGTTGTTTCAGTCTAGGGTCAACCATGACTTCATGGCAGAGCAGGAAGCAATCCAGTATTTCTCTCAGCACAATAGAGAAGAATACATTGCAGCATGTTCCACCAGTTGTGAAGCCATATGGCTTCGAAAGTTGTTGACAGGTCTATTCGATCTGGAGATGGAAGTCACCGCGATCCTATATGATAACCAGAGTTGCATAAAGATGACGAAAAACCCAATGTTCCACGACAAGTCGAAGCATTTACAGATCCGATATAACTACTTTCGTGATATGGTGTAGAGGGGAGCTTTAAATCTCCGATATGTTGGCATAGAGGAACATGTTACATATGTGTTGACCAAACTTTTGTCTTGTGTGAAGTTTGAATACTTTCGAAAAAAGCTTGGTATAGTCCGAAAGGACTTCCCTCGAAAGGGGGAGTGATGCTGATGATATTATGGTATCCTGACCAA
>JASDQU011178542.1:648-13018 GCA_032191745.1 Picea mariana
TTCTTCTGTTGAGTTATCTTTTACTCCTTTATCCTTTTCCTTTATTAAGTCAACTTAAAAATATAACTTTTAACTTCTTGACTTCCCCCCCCTCAGTGTGAGACTATGACCTAGTGGGGGTGCCCAGGCCACTGAGTCTCCTCATCACCTCTCTAAGAGGTAGGGGACATTACAGTTGGGGGACGTTACATTGTCATTGACTATTTCTCTTTAATTTTGTCTTCTCTTTCTTGGTTGGTTTAGGGTGAGCATTATTTTCTCTACAAGTGGTATTAGAGCTCGTTTTGTTTCTTTGTACAAGTCGTATCAGAGCAATATTAACCAAATATTGGATCTAAGCTAAACCTAGGTCTAGTGGGAGTTGTAAGGCAATGATCTTTAATTGTGCTTAAAATAATGGAAAATAGTTCGAGGATAGATATTGGAAAATTTAATGGCTAGAATTTTGAGTTGTGAAAGCTTAAAATGAAAGATCTCCTTGTAGATTGAGAATATTGGGTAGTTGTGAGTCCTAGAACAATTTAAATGGGCATGTCAAAGGAAGAATGGGAGAAAATAGAAAGAAGAGCAAGGAGATCGATCCAACTTTGTCTTGCAAATTCAATACCGCTAAATGTCTTAGGCAAAGACATTGTAAATAAACCGTGGGATAATTTAGGAAGATTGCCCCATTCGAAATCCTTGGTAACAAGTTGTTTATTTGGAAGAAATCGTATCTCCTGAGAATGAGTGATGGTAGCTAAGTAAAAGATCACCGAAATGCATTCAATACTATGATAAGTTAGTTATTGTCTGTGGATATTAAAATCACCGAGGAGGAGAAATGTATCATTCTGTTGTGTTATTTTCCATATTCATGGGATAGTCTAGTCATGGCTATTAGGAGTAATGCAACCACATTAACACTTGAAGACGTGCTTACATATCTGTTATCATAGGAAATGAGGTGGAAGAACATGGAATGATAAACCAAGGATGCCTTGATTGTGAGAGGTCGAGTGATCGACATAGGTAAAGTTAAATTCTCCGGTCAATGGTCTTAGTCGATGGTAGGTCTAAATCCCTGGTTCAGTTGACAAGAAGATGTAGGAAGTGTGATAAAGTTGGGCATTAAAAAAGGGATTACAAGTTGATGATTAGTGAGAAAAGTATTGTATCTGGCAGTAATTAGTCAATTGAAGGAAAGACTTCTCTAGACAAAGGAGGAGACATGTATCTGGCATCGACCAGTACATAGTCAGAGCATGATGTTTAGTTGATCCACTCAGGTGCATCTTTCCATACAACAACTTATAGGGATTGGTTCTATGAGTATGAGAGATATGAAGGAGGACATGTATTCTTGGGGGACGACTCGACAACCAAAATTGTTGGACGAGGAAGAGTTCGACTGATGCTACAATATGGGAGGAGTAGAACCCTTTTGGGTGTGATACATATTCCAGGTTTGGAAAGAAATCTAATATCTGTTAGCAAAATGAGTGATGCAGGTGTGCACACTTTATTTTATAAGGATTCATGAAAAATGGTCAGGGGAGTGATGGTCTTAATGAGATGAATTCGAATTGGAACCATGTACAAGTTTTTTTGGGAGTGTCGACTCGACAAGATGCAAAAACATTAATGTCTCTGAAGTTGACTCAATGACAACTTGAATCGTCTTGAATTGGGTCGAATAAACTCTAACTGACTCGATTGTTTCTTGTCTAGTCAACCTGACCATGTTATGGTACCATATGATGGGACATATTGGGGAAAAAAGACTTCAAGCTATGCAAAACAAAGGTATGGTTGAAGGTTTTCCAGATTATAATTTAGAAGTTGATTTTTTTGAACATTGCATATATGGAAAAAAAAATCATGTGAGATTCTCATCCAATTATACTAGGGAAAAAGGGATCTTGGAATTGATACATAGTGATGCATTTGGGCCTATACTGGTTCCATCGCTACGTGGATCTCTATATTATGTTTCCTTCATAAATGATTTCTCTTGGAAGACATAGCTATATTTCTTGAGGAAGAAATATAAGGTTTTCAGTAAGTTCAAAGAGTTCAAATCTTTTGTGGAAAACCAAACAAAGAAAAAAATCAAGGTGTTGAGAACTGACAATGGAGGTGAATTCTATGGTAAAGAGTTTGAGCATTTTTGCAAGCAAAGTGGCATAGCACACTTAAATGCCAATCAACACACCCTGCAATAGAATGGATTTGATGAGAGAATGAATAGTACATTGATGGAAAAAGAAAGGAGCATGCTTAGTAATGTTAGGCTCACACAAGAATTCTTGGCAGAGGCATTCGACACCAGGATATTTGGTAAATAGGTCTCCTTCATCAATGCTAGTCGACTTGAATCCACATGAGGTATGGTTTGGTAAGAAGTCATCACTTTTACATGTTATAGTTTTTGGCTGTGATGCATTTGCACAAGAATGAAACATGGGATTTGGTCAAGCTACTTAATGGAGGAAACCCATCAGTAGCAAGTGGGTGTTCAAGAAGAATTTGAATGCAACATGTCAAGTCGAGAAGTTCAAAGCTTGACTAGTAGAGAAAGGGTATTTCCAAGTCGAGGGAGTTGACTTTGGTGATATTTTCTCTCCTATTGCAAAATTGACCTCCATTAGAGTACTAATGTATCTTGTTGCAACATTTGATCTTGAGATAGATAAAATGGATGCGAAGACAACATTTGTACACAAGGACCTAGAAGAAGAAATCTAGATGAAACAACCTAAAGGAAATACAGTAAATGGAAAGAAAGATTTGGTGTGCAAGTTGAAAATATCCCTTTATGGTATAAAGCAATCACTAAGGATGTGGTACCCAAATTTTGACACATACATCCTTTGTTTGGGATTTGTGAGAAGCAAGGCAGATCACTGTGTAGATTCCAAGGAAAAAAGTGTTCGTTTCATATATGTAGCTTTGTATGTCGATGACATGTCGTTGGTCAGAAACAAAATGGAATATATAAAGGAAGTGAATATGAAACTATTCTCCAAGTTCGAAATTAAATATCTCGATGCTGCAAAATTCATTTTGGGAACGGAGATCAAGAGAGATCGGGGAGTTAGAAAACTTTGGTTAAATCAAAAAAAGCATATTGAAACAGCCTTGAAGTGTTTCAACATGCAAAATTTCAAACCAATCAAGGTACCAATTCCTATGGGGAAAAAACTAATTGTTGAATAGTGTCCAAAGACACAGGAAGAAATAGAGGACATGGCACATATTCCCTATGCTAGTGCTATTGGTGGTTTGATGTATGCAATGGTTTTCACTTGACTGGATATTTCTCATGAAATGGGATTATTAAGAAGGTACATGATGACACCTGGGAAAGAGAACTAGAATTCTGTCAAGAGAGTGTTCAAGTAATTGCGTGACACAACAAAGTATGGGATATGTTACCAAGGGAAACTTGAGACTGACAGAGATGTGAATGTACATGAATTTGTCAATGCTGACTAGGTTGGAGATATTGATCAAAGAAGGTCGATCAAATATTTTTTCAATATGTTTGGTGGAGAAATCAGTTGGATGAGTATGAGACAAACATTTGTAGCCTTGTCGACAACAAAAGATGAATACATGACAACCACTCATTCAAGCAAAGAAGCGATATGGCTACATAGACTATGTTAATGGATTGGGTTTGAGCAGCAAGCTATGAAGATAAATTGTGATAGTCAAAGTGAAATTTTCTTAGCAAAGAACCCAACTTACCATTCCAAGGTGAATCATATTGATCTAAAATACCATTTTGTGAGAGACATGGTGGAAAGAAAGGAGGTGCTACTCGAGAAGGTAGACACATTAGAAAACATAACATACTATGTGACCAAGTTTGTGAGTTATGAAAAGTTCTCTTGGTGTAGAGAGGAAATGGGAGTTATTTCCATAGATAAGTGAATGAAATTTCAGGCTCTCTTGGTTCAAAAAAGAATACAACAAGTGGGATAATGTTGGGTTGTTATATCCTTTGCAATGAAAACACAATCAATCAACTAGCTAGTCAATGTGGATCAACTGGGTGAATGTTCGACTAGATAGATAAGTCAAGTTAATGGTAAGTCAAATTCAAAAGGTCAATTGATAGGAGGTCGAGTGACAACCGACTGGAAGACTGACTGGTGGTTGACTGGTTTGTAGCCAACTGAAGTTCGATAGACAACCGAATATAGAAGAATCCCATGATTTGTGGGATTAAAAATAATCATATGTATGGATCTGTAATTGTTTTTGGGCGCCATGAATTAGGGTTTTTCATGCAATAAAGTCTATAAATAGGGAATGTTGTAATACTATAAAAGGTAACTGTAACTATTAGTGATTTGAAACTCTCTGTTGAGAGGTATGTAATGGTCATGTAGATGTAAGCCGAATTGGTTGCGAGGTTGTTCTTGTGTAAAGCAAGAGAATAGGTTGACAATTGTGTATTAGGTGTGGACCATGGTTAGTCATGTAACTCCTTATTTGATGAATAAATAAGACAAGGAGCGAGATTCACTCAATAAATGTTGGTTTTCTTGGTTAAGGGTTTCCAGGGAAAATATCTGTGTATTGTGTGATTGTCATTGCCTATTTCTCTTTAATTTTTTCTTCTCTTTCCTGGTTGGGTTAGTGCAAGTGTTATTTTCTCTACAAATGAAAGGAAACTCATTGGTAGCAAGTGGGTGTTCAGGAAGAAGTTGAACACAAAAGGTTAATCAAGAAGTACAAAGCTTGATTGGTAGCGAAAGGGTATTCCCAAGTCGAGGGAGTAGACTTTGGTGAGATTTCCTCTCCTGTTGCAAAATTGACTTCCATTAGAGTAATAATGTATCTGGTTGCAAAATTTGATCTTGAGATAAAGAAAATGGATGTGAATACAATGTTCCTACATGGGGACCTAGAATGATTTGTAGTAAAGGGTAAGAAAGAGCTAGTGTGCAAGCTAAAGAGATCCATTTATGGTATAAATCAAACATCAAAGATGTGGTACCAAAAGTTTGACACTTACATCCCTAGATTGGGATTTGTTAGAATCAAAGATGATCAGTGTGTGTATTCCAATAAAGAAGGTGGTGTTTCATCTATGTATTTCTGTATGTCGATGACATGTTACTAGTCAGAAACAACATGGATGATATAAAGGAGTTAAAGATGCAACTATCGTCCAAGTTTGACATGAAGGATATCGATGCTGCTAACTTCATTATGGGAATGAATATTAAGAGAGATCAAAAAGTTATAAAACCTTAATTAAATCATATGAATTATGTTGAAACAATCTTAAAACATTTCAACATGTAGGAGTGCAAACTGGTCAAGTTACCTATTCTTTTAAGGGTAAGAGTAATTGTTGAACAATGTCCAAAGACACAGGAAGAAATAGAGGACATGGACCATGTTCCCTATGCTAGTGCTATTGGTATTCTAATGTGTGTAATGGTCTGCACTAGACCAGATATTTCCCATGCAATGGGAGTATTGAGTAGGTACATGGCGACACTTGGGAAAGAGAACTAGACTACTGTCAAGAGAGTGTTCAGGTACTTGCATGGAAGAATAAAGTATGCAATATATTACCAAGAGAAAATTAAAAATGACAAGGAAGTGAATGTACATGGTTTTGTTGATGTCGATTGGGCTGGAGATATTAATCAAAGAAGGTCAACCAATGGATATGTGTTTAGAATGTTCGGTGGAGAAATTAGTTGGATGAGTAAGAGACAATCAAAAGTAGCCTTGTCAACAAAAAAATATGAATACATGGAATCCACCCATTCAAGCAAGGAATCAATTTGGTTGCATATATTGTGTTCAAGGATTGGGTTTGAACAACAAACTATGAGGATAAATTCTGATAGTCAGAGTGCAATTTTCTTGGAAAAGAACCCATTTTACCATTCCAAGATGACGCAAATTGATTTACAATACCATTTCATGAGAGACATGGTGGAAAACAAGAAGGTGTTGGTAGAGAAGGTAGACACTTTGAAAACATTCTAGACTCTTTGATCAAGTCTGAGAATTTTTTTTTAGTTTCTCCTATTTCTAAAAAGAATACAACAAGTGGGAGAATGTTGGGATGTTATATTCTTTGCAGTGGAAACTCATTCAACCGACTAGCTAGTGGAAAATGATCGACTGGGTGATTGATTGAATGAACGGTTAATTCAAGTTGATGGTTGATTGGTAGTCGACTGGAGGTTGGAAGGTGGTCGATTGGATGGTCCATAGGTTAGATGATTGGATTTTGACAGGTTAGTCAACTAGGGGTTGAAATGTGGTCGATTCATAGCCGACTAGTATTTGACTGGTGGTCGAAACCAATGATAGAATCCCATGAATTATAGGATTGTATCCAATCATCTTCATGGATTTGTAACCATTTTGGGCACCACAAATTAGGGTTTTACATGTAGAATATTCCTATAAATATGGAATTATGTAATATTGTCTGAGTGTGCAGAGTCATGCGTGATTGAAATGATCATGAATAGCCTAAGCCAAATTGGCTATAGAGTTCTTTTTGTAATTAAGGAATAGAGTAGGATGATGAATTGGTCTTAGGTGTGGACCAAGGTTGTCATGTAACTTTTTATTCGGTGAATGAATAATACAACATAAGAGAAAGAGTCATGGGAAAAGGGGGAGGATGTGAGAAGAGGTGAAGGGTGGATGGGTATGGGAGGGGAGTGTTTATAATAAAGGAAAGGNTGGAGGGTTGGGAGAGGAGGTGAGAAGAGAGGGAACATGGATTTGGCATGGGAGGCAGCGGTTGAGGGGAGAGAAGAGTGGGAAATAGGTGAGACTAGTTGGGCATGAGAGGGTGGGGTGATAGGGGAAAATGGGGAGCACATGAGAAGAGGTAAAGGGAATATGAGTAGGGGAGGGGGATTGATAGTCATGAATGATAGGAGGAACATAGGGGGATAACATTCAGGCATAGGTAGGGGCCCAAGGGTAGACAAGGTTAGGGTATAAGCATAGGTAGGGATGAATGTGTAGAGGGAGATAGGGGTTGGATGAAGATAGGGGCCAAGTGGGGAAGTGGGATAAGGGTTGAGGTTGGGAGATAGTGGTTGGGAGACACTTTTCCATTGCAAGGAAACTTATTCCAAGTTAATACTAAAGAGGGAAAATTATAAATGTACACTCATTTAAAATTGTTAAATGAGAATAAATTATAAATTTACAAATTAGTTACATATAGTTAGAGGCCTTTGCACTCTTGCAGGGGGGTGATTTTTTGAATTTTAAGCTATCTTTGTATGTGAAATAGAATACCATAATTATATTATGTTTTATAGTTCTAAATGCAATCCCAAGCCCATATTTATGAAAATATTTGGGGTGGTGTTGAAAAACACCGTTGTTCTTGTTGATGGGACTTCATGTGCCTATGATTCTTTGGATAACCTAGGAACAAAGAAGGACAATAATGCTAGAATAATTCATTAAGAATAATTAGGAGTCATTTATAAATGAATTGAAAAATTAACAAAAATGAAAAACAACAGACAAACCTTAAAATAGAATAGAAAATAACAAACAAACCATGTACATGTCTACTTACCTATGGTCATTCAAGTAGAGCATATAGATCACTTCTAATACTAATGGCATCCATTAAATTATCATGCTCAATGTAAGCCAAGAGATATCATACCTTTGATGATTTATTCCTTGGCATTGTTTGTAGTTGGAGATTTGTAGCAACAACTAAGTTTGTATAGTGGTATACAAATTCACCTGGTCTATAATATTGAAATACATAACCAAATTTATTTTGTGTTCTTTCATCCTATGTTAGATACTATCCTTTAATGACCATCAACCCAATACACAATTAAATGCGTTCATAGTCCGTTACTGAGACAATGAAGGTTTTTTTTCCCTCTAAGCAACATGCCAACCAAGAACCAATGCCCCATTCATTACCTTTTGAGGAAACCACTGCATATATGTACCCTGAAAAAAATGGAATTCCAACATGTAAGTCCACTGATTCGATAAAGTGTACTACATTCATTCTAGCTAATCAAAATTTTTAGAATATTTAATGAACCTAGTTGTACGAGATCTAAGACATGATCATATTTTGGTGAAATAGTTGACTGGTCCTCCTCCAATTGGGATAATTTATCAGTTATACATTGACCAATGGGGAGTGATACACAATACCATATATAAACCCAGTCCATTGATTTACAATCGTCTCATTCACTGCTACTACATGGACCATAGAAGCAATAAAATTTTCTCGTCCATATTTCAATTATAACATTGTTTGATGTTCAAACTGAATGAAATATATGAGTTCCATGGATTGTTTTTCATTCATATTTATGTGGTCGATCTACATCGACCACCTCCCAAAAATATATCTACACATGTCCTTTTCGTTTTGATTGGTATTCTCTCCTTCTTGTTCCCTCTTCCATTACTGAAGAAAACCTTTCAAAAATATATTTTTCATCTCAAATGAGGGAATCAATTGTTAACTTCATTTCTTTCCTATATAACACAGTTTTAATGCATGCACTTGCTCCATCATGCACCCCTTTCCGGTGCCTAATCTCAAAATATTTCCAAATATGTGGTTCCTTGTATTTTTTGTGCAACATACACAACCATTGAAATATATGGGAATTTTTGAAATGGTCCGCACAACTATTTGACCAAATCCATTGTCAATCCATCTGTATATTATTTTCCTTCAAGTGATTGTAAAACAACTCAAAGAAATTTTATACATAAGCTAATTCATGGCACCTATGATCACTTTTGTAGAAGCGATACTCCTTCAATATAAATCTTTTATCTTCGCTACTATCTGGGCCATGCTTGTATGTGATACAAGGTATTTTTTAAGTATTCAAATATTATACCTATGTATAGTATTCTAGGTGATTATTTTGGTTGAAAATCATACAAATAAATATGTAGGTGAATATTCAATTAAAAAATATATAATGTACTATTAAAACTTGTAATTGTTGGGCTAATATTATCGATTTAATCATATTTATGTAAAAATAGGTGATTTTTTAACCAATTGGAATTTTTTTTTATAAAATGGACAAAAAATAGCCAATTCGTGAAATTTTTCCCTTAAAAAATACCATGATGTGATATGGACTATTAGGCTGACCTACTATGAGTGATAATATTGGATTTGAATCTCATTTTGTGGCTAAAGTTTGTAGTTCTCAACAAAATCAACCACTAATAAGATAGTACCAACGAGAAATATATCTTTGCATATTCTAAAATGTTCATCCTACCATTAAGCCACATGGACAGACTAAACATATTGTTGGGCCTTTTCTAATAAATCCTTGATGAAGTCACAACATACCTGGTGGGACAACAATAACGACATATATAAGTTCATTGTTACAATACTCCCCCCCGTCACATTTCAAAGTTCTATATGAAAATAAATATACCATTTAAATACTCATTACTATCCTGGGAAGTCACCAACTATGTATTTTTTATTTCATTCCCTCCCCTAGTATCATACATGACATATTTGAAGCTTTGCAGGTTAACCTCCTTCCTCCCCAATTCATATTGATTACTCACATGCATGCACTTGCTCACTAATTCCATTCCACCACACTTGGGGCATGTCCCATCTAAGAAATGATTTTGATAATAGGTGAAACCCTCTGGATTTATACACATGATGCTATGAATAAAGTCTCTAAATGATGTCAGTTGTAATACAATTGAAAATTCCTACATAAGGGTGTTATGCAATCATAAAATATATTCAATTTGGTATCTACAACAACATGTGTTACACATTGTCTTTATTCAAACATACTAAGGATTGTATTTCTCGACAGATATTTGGCCCAAGTTAAGTTCACTATGCACATTCCTGAATCTTTCATACAATTATGTCTTTGTCATATCAAGAAAGTGTTTAATGTGGGGTTCATGGTCCCTATAATCCCTTCTCAATTTTAGTACACATTTTTGGTTGGAAGAAGGCCTAGTGTTCTCATGCCAAAAAATTTGTACTAGTACCTTAACTACTCCAATTAACTTCATGTCCAAATGAGGTAGCCTACCAAGGAAGGCCCACAAATCTTTTTGATGACCTATGGGACCTATGTTTTTTTTTTTGTTTCCTAGCATGTCCGTAACTTGCGGGACTATCATGTGGCTGAAAAACCGTGACCTAGGGGCATCTAAGACATCAAAATCACTCGGGGATTGCACTCGGCCTGGGCCACACCAACCATTATATGGATGGATTTTTTTGTGTCTCCTCCTGACGAGTTCGAAACTGGGTCGCCATGCAAAACAAGGCCCATCGAAACCAATCATGCTGACGAGATTTGATTGTTTGGAAACCTATGATGAAGCTATCTTGTCTAAGAGAATATTTTTAAAGGGTTTTGACATTACTTTTAATTAAATGAGATGTTTGTTTGAGAAAATGATGTTTTATTGTGATATTGCTAACAATTGATTGTGACAATACATGTTGGGATGCATTACACTCTTGTGAACAAGTTTTCTTACCAATTTTATGAAAAATCATCCACAAGACTTCTAACAATATGATTAATTGTTTCTAAAATTTTAACTATTTTAATGCCTAAAAGTCTCCTAACAATAGTGAAACTCATAGATTTTAACAAAGACATAAATAAATGACATTTAATTGCATCAGATTTTGGTTCAAAATATTCTTTAATAATTTTGTATGATTGATAACAAATAGTTTGGTTAGGTAAATGACCTTCAAGTGATGCTAAACCAATTTCATCCACTTGAATGAATTTATTAGTTATTCAATGCACACTACTCGGTATAGGTAGGGATGATGGAGAAACATTATATAACTCTTGACCTCTCTGTTATGGATTTACAAACACATGAGTTTTCACCCCTTCAATAACTTGCAGGTCAATTTTGGGAGGAGGGTGGACATGCTCATGGGTAGTTTTTAAAGTGTCTATCCGTTGAACAAAAGGTTGAACCACATGAACTTATTCACTAGAGGGCTATGCACCAATTTCCTCTCTAATTTCATCCATGGTATAATTAGCTCCAAACAAATCCATCATTGTATGCTCATCCAAAACAACTTGTCTTGATGAAACAATCATTGGAGGTTCACTTGAGGTTAGAATTGGATTGGATTCTATTGAAATCATACACTTTTCTTGTGGTTATATAGGGGAAACAATAGTGGCATCTATTTTTCTATAACTTGGATTGGCGTTTTCCAAAAGTCTGTGTTTTTCCATACCTAACCTTGCCTTTTCTCTTCCTTCAATGACCTTTTCAATGGATTTCTCTTTACAAAAAGTCTTTCTTGATTGATTACATTTGTTCCCCATGTTTAAAGGGTTTTTCAACAAGAAAAAAGATGAATAAATTCCTTCTAATTACACAAAAAGAAAAAAAAAATGCCTTCAAATTACACAAAAAGACAAAAAATTGCCTTCCAATTATACATAAAGACAAAAAATTGCCTTCCAATTACACTAAAAAACATAAAAGTGTATGTTGTTGCAATTTTTCATAGGACATGTTGGGTAATATGCAAACATGAGATAATTTTTTGGAGAGAATGAGGTGGCACATTGTGTTTTTCCTATTTTTATGTCACAAAGGTGTGCACATGATCTAGAATGTGTGAGTGTTATACCACATACCCATTCTAGAGTGTGTGCACGCTCTTAACACAACGCCTCAAAAATTGTTGTGGCACATACCTTTGATCAAAGGTAATTAGACATTAGGGATAGAGAAGGGGGATTAGGTGTGGACGGTTTGGGAGAAACTAGGGCATGGGGACCTTAGATTGAAGGTGGTTTGAGGCCTAGGGTAGTGACCAAGGAACTAGGATGAATTGTGAAGGGGGTGTGAGGCCCCAGAGAAGAGGTATGGACATTGAGATCTTAGGGCCTAGGTGTAGACAAGGTTATGGGTTGTGCATAGATGGGGGCCTAAGGGAAAATGGGGCTAGGGTCCAAGTGGAGGTAGGGTCCTAAGTACAAAGGGGGATAGGGGGTTGAGAAGAGGTAGGATCCCACAGGTATATGGGGCTAGGGGTTGAGAAGAGGTGAGGATAGAAGGGTAGAGGGGGATAGGGGTTGGATGAGATGGAGGGGAAGGGGGAATGAGGTGGGGCATGAGGGGGTGCGGTGAGAAGGGAAAAGTGGGAGGAGGTGAGCAGAGGTGAAGGGTGGATGGCTAGGGAAGGTGGAGTGGTGGGAATGAGGGAAATGAGGGAGGAGACAAGAGGGAGGGTGAGGAAGGGTGAAGTTGAAGGAGAAGAGGAGGTGAGGGAGATCCAAAGAATAGAGGGGTATGTGTGAGACCATGAGAGTTAGGAATGTGGGGG
>JASDQU011178542.1:13041-26242 GCA_032191745.1 Picea mariana
GGTGGGAATGAAAGAAATGAGAGAGGAGCCAAGCGAGAGAGGGTGGAAATATAAAGGGGTTATGAGATAAGACATGAGAGGGCTAGAGGGGAAGAGGGATTGCAGTGGGATAGGTGTTGATGAAAAGAAATGGATATCCTTATACCAACATTTTCAAATCTTGTTGAGATAAATAAAGATAGGAGGGATTGTTACCCTATGTTTATATCAATTAGTCCTCAAGAAATATATTCTTGGGCCTAATGTTGTCTATTATGTTGTGTTTTTTAACAAATAAATAAAGAATTGTTTGCAACAAAAATATATAAAAAATTTAATGAATAATCATGAGACAAAATATGAAACAAAGATTACACAGGTATTCCAAAATGAGACGCATAACCATCAATGATTTTATTAATTCAATTTTGAATTACAACCAAAATCATTATTTCATACCCCAGAATGGGTAAGGACTAGAACAAGACTTATACGTCAGAGGTGGAATGTTACATCACACAGAGACGACTGGTGTATTTTAAGTAAAAACAAGACTGATAAAAACTGGATAACCAAGCCACATTATTCCACTATCTTGACTCTACAAAAAAATCCTAATTAGCAATGAAAACTAATTTAGAAATCCAATAAGATTTTACAGATTATCATAAACAAATGATCAACCTTTTGAAGCATGTCAACAATCTATTGTCTTGGTCCTTGTTATTTCCACCTTCAGTAAGACCCTACTATCAACAAGAAGCTCTTAGATTTTAAGTGATTAAAAAATGAATGAAATAGTAATATAATATCAATTTAGAGCAAGATAAAACCTTAGCAAATTTTTTGTGCTTCTATCCTATCTCTTTGATTATCCCTCATGTCCTTCTTTTATTCTACAAAAGTAATTTTGGGTAGTTCCTATTAGGAAATTAGACACACTTCCATGATAAACCTAGTATAAGAGAGGAATAAACATTTAATCAAGAAATTAAATGACACAATAATCACACAATACACATCGATTTTACCCTGGAAAACCAAACCGAGAAAACCAACATTCCTTGAGTGTTTTTCTCCTTGTTGTCTTATTCATTCAGAATAAAAGGTTCCATGTCTAACCTTGGTCCACACCTAAGACACAATCAACATCATACCCTCTTTATTTTGCAAGAACAAACCTGTAGCCAATTGACTTACATCTGCATGACCAACAACCTCTAAATTACAGACTCTTGGCGATTATCCATTCATCATATAAAGATTCAATATGATTGATTCATTAGCCTTTATAGCCTTACAAAATTCCTCTTTATAGTCTTTATAGTAGGCAAAAACCTAAAGAAATGGCGCCCAAAAATGGTTACAGATCCATGCAGATCATTGGCTACAAATCCCACAAATCTATGTATTTTGTTACAGTCGACTACCAATCGACCTTCATTCAGTCTTCAGTTGGTTGTCACACACTTGCCTGTCGACCTCTTGTTAGTTGAACTCTTCAAATTGCTGTCGATATATTTACCATGTCAATCCACCTCAACTTCGAATTCGACTTTACTCGGTCGAATAACCTTGACATTTGACTTGTTGTCGATCCACCTCGACTTCATCTTTACCTAGTCGAACCACCTCTACCTTCAACTTTGACTATCAGTCGATCCACCTTCACTTTCACTGCAAAAATTTTAACAACCCAACATTCTCCCACTCGTTGTCTTCTTTTCTAAAACCAGGAGACATTTGAAATTTCATTCACAGACCCAGGGAAACAATGCTCATTTCCCCTTTGCACCAAGAGAACTTCACAACACTCACAGACTTGGTCAACGAGTCTGCTATGTTTTCCAACGTGTCTACTTTCTCTAACAACACCTTGTTCCTTTCCACCATGTCTCTCACTAAATGGTATTGTACATCAATATGCTTAGTCTTTGAATGATAAGTTGGTTTCTTTTCCAGAAATATTTCACTTTGACTGTCACAACTTATCTTCATAACTCTTTGCTCAAACTCGATTCATGAACACAACCTTTGAAAACATACTAGTTATTTTCTTCCATGAGTGACTACGATGTATTCAAATTCTATTGTTGGTAAGGCTACGCATTTCTGTTGCTTAATCATCCAGAGGATTGCTCCATTGAACATTTTGAACACATATCCATTGGTCCACCTCTGTTGATCTAGATCTCTAGCCCAATTGGCGTCGACAAAGCCATGCACATTTAATTCACTGTCATCTCTAGGTTTTCCTTGGTAGCGTATATCATAATATTTTGTTCCTCACAAATACCTAAATACTCTCTTGAAAGCTATCCAGTGCTCCTTCCTAGGTGTCGACATGTATTTTCTCAATAGTCCCACTGCATGGGAAATGTTTGGTCAAGTGCATACCATCACATACATTAGACTACCAACAATACTTGCATAGGGAACACATGCCATTTACTCTATTTCTTCCTATGTCCTTGCACATTGTTCAGTAGTTATCCTTTCTCCCACAGGAATTGGCATCTTCATCAGTTTTCAATCCTTCATGTTAAAACATTTTAAAACTGTTTCAATATACTTCGTTTGATTCAACCAGATCCTGTTAGATGCTCAATCTCTCTTAATCTCCATTCCTAGAATGAAGTTAGTTGCACTGCGATCCTTCATGTCGAACTTGGAGGATATTTGATTCTTCACCTCCTTTATTGCGTCCATGTTGTTTCCAATCAACAACATGCCATCAACATACAGAGCTACATATATGAAACACCCACCTTCTTCTTTGGAATATATGCAGTGATCAACTTTGCTTCTCACAAATCCCAAATTAAGGATGGATGTTTCAAACTTTTTCTATCACATCCTTGGTGATTGCTTTAGACAATAAAGGGATCTTTTCAGTTTACACACCAAATATTTCTTGCCCTTTACTATAAATCCTTTAGGTTGTTTCATGTAGATTTCCTCTTCCAGGTCCCCATGTAGGAACAATGTATTCACATCCATCTGTTCTATTTCCAGATCAAATGTTGCATACAAAGACATTAATACTCTAATGGAATTTAATTTTGCAACAGGCGAAAAAATCTCGCCGAAGTCAATTCCTTCGACTTGGGAAATACCTTTCTCTACTAGTCGAGCTTTGAATTTATCAACATGAACTGTTGCATTCATCTTCTTCTTGAATACCCATTTCCTATCGAAACGATTTCTTCCACTAGGCAACTTGACTAAGTCCCATGTCTCATTCTTGTGCAAGGATTCCATCTCTTCGACCATGGAATCCTTCCAGAGTTTTCCCTCTGCTGGTTTGATTTCCTCCCCGACTGAGTTGGGCTCATTGTTGGTGGTAGTTAACACAGATGTGGAATGGAATTCATATGGACTATACCTTTCGACTATTTTTATTACTCTTTCTGACCTCTTTACCACTGAGGTTGGCTGTTTTACCTCTCCCTATGATTCAATCGACTCATTTGAATCATATACTTCGTTCCTCAATTCAAACTGCACCGTATCAGGATTATTCTTGGTCTGAACAATTTTGTCATGATTGAACTTACCTCTGAATTCCCTGAAGACCATATCTCGACTGTACACTTTTTTCCTTGATGCAATATCCCAGAGATTATATCCTTTAATTCCTTCTTTATATCCAATGGAAACACATTTGACTGCCTTCTTTTCCATCTCTCTCCTCTTTTCCTTGGGAACATGCAAAAATGGATCACAACCAAATACTTTGAGATGTGAAATCAAAGGGTTATTACCTGAACATACCTCATTTGGAGTCGTGTTGACTAGCGCCGATGAAGGAGACATATTCAATAGATATTTTGCAGTGTTGAGTGTGTCCTCCAAGAATTCTTATGTGAGCCCAACACCATTGAGCATGCTCCTTGCCTTTTCCATCAACGTTCTATTCATTCTCTCGACAACTTCATTTTTTTGTGGGGTATATAGTGTGTTATATTGGCGTGCTATGCCACATTTCTTGCAGAACTAATCAAATTATTTTCCACAGAATTCACCGCCGTTGTCAATTCTCAGTACCTTAATATTCTTATCTGTCTGATTTTCCACAAGAGATTTAAACTCTTTGAATCTCTCGAAAACGCATGATTTCTTCCTCAAGAAATATGTCCATGTCTTCCTGGAAAAATTATCTATGAAAGAAACATAATACAAGTATCCACCAAGTGAAGGAACTTTAACAGGGCCAAAAACATCACTATGTACCAACTCTAGAATCCCATTTTCCCTTGTTGCTCCAGATGGGAACCTCACCCGAATTTGTTTTCCATATATACAATGTTAAAAAAAGTCCACTTTTAAATCAAACTTAGGATAGTATTCGACCATACCTTTATTGTGCATAGCTCAAAGTCATTTTTCTCCAATGTGTCCCATCCTCTCATGCCATAGCATGGTCACGTCGACTTTATGATGACTTTTTGAGTCGGTTTGAATCTACTCATCCCGAGTCGAGTTGATTCGAGTCGAAGTCGAGTTGACTTTAGGAAAAAAATGTTGTTGCATCCAGTCAAGTCGACACTCCCTAACAACTTGTATAGGGTTCCAATCTGAACTCCTTTCATTAAGACCATCACACCTATGACCATCTTGCACAAATCCTTCTGAAATAGAGTATGCACGCCAACATCACTCATCTTACTAACATATATCATGTTTGTTTCCAAACCTGGAATGTGTAGCACACCTGTAAGGGTTCTACTCCTCCCCTTATGCAATATCAGTCGGAATTTTTCCTGTCTGACAATTTTGGTTGTCGAGTCGTCCCCTAAGAACACTTCTCCTCCTTCTTATTGTTCATATTCACAGAACCATTCTCTATGTGTTTTAATATGATAGGATGCTCCTGAGTCGATCAACCAAACATATTGATTCGACTGTGTACTAGTCGATGCCAGGTACACATCGCCTCCCTTATCTGGATTCATCTTTCTCTTAGTCGACTGCTTCTCGTCGGATCCTGTAATGACTTCCATCTCCCCCGACTTGCAACCCTTTTTGTAATGCCCAAATTTACTGCATTTCCAACCTCTTCTTGTGGACTGAACCGAGGATTTATATCTACCCTTCGAATTAGACTTTCTACCGGATAATTTTCCTTTATCTCTTTCAACCAGTCGACCTCTCACCACTAAATCATCTTTGGTTGATCCTTCCATGTTCTTCCTTCTAATTTATTCTAACAATAGGGATGAAACCACGTATTCTAGCCCTAATGTGGTTGTATTACTCTCTATAGCCACGACTAAGCTATCCTAGAGGTTTGGAAAATAACATAATAGGATTATACATTTCTCCTCCTCAATGATTTTAATATCCACAAAATATAATTGGCTTATAATGGTATTAAATGCATTTAAATGCTCACTCAACGAACTACCATCACTCATTATCAGAAGATACAATTTATTTATGAGAAACAACTTGTTTACCAGGGATTTTGACTGGTACAAGCTTCCCAACTTGTCCACTAGTTTCTTGGTTGAATCTTCACCTAAGACATTCAATGACATCAAATCTACAAGACAAAGTCGAATCGTACTCCTTGCTCTTCTCTTGAGTTTCTCCCATTCTTTTTTTGACACAACCTCCATCATGGTACCTAGACAAGTTGTTGTCCATTTTTATTGATCTACAAGGAGATCTTCAATTTTAAGCTTCCAAAGATCAATATTCTGGCCATTGAATTTTCAATCTCAATTCTCAAACTACGCACCATTATCTAACACAATCTTTAGCACAATATTTAAATATTTGTAACTTAAGACTCTTACTGTACCTAGGGTTTAGCTCAGATCCAAGAATATCAAGCCAAGCTCTGATACTAAATGTTAGGAAATGAGACACACTTCCATGCTAAACCTAGCAGAAGAGAGGAAGAAATATTTAATCAAGAAAGTAAATGACACAACAATCACATAGTACACAAAGATTTTACCTCAGAAACCCAAACTGGGAAAACCAACATTCCTTGAGCATTCTACTCCTTGTTTTTTTATTCATTTAGAATAAAAGGTTACATGTCTAACCTTGGTCCACGCCTAAGACACAATTGACATCATACCCTCTTGCTTTCACAAGAACAACCCTGTAGCCAATTGGCTTACATCTGCATGACCAACAACCTCTAAATTATAGAATCTTGGATATTACCCATTCAACATATAAAGATTCAATATTATTGATTCATTCTATTCATTAGCCTTTACGACCTTACAACACACCTCTTTATAGGCTTTACAGTAGGAAAAACCCTAAAGAAATGGAGCCCAAAAATAGTTACAGATCCATGCAGATCATTGGCTACAAATCCCACAAATCTTGGGATTATGTTATAGTCAACTACCAAGTCGTTTTACCCGTCAAACTTCATTCAAGCTTCAGTCAGTGGTCACACGCCTGCCCTTCGACCTCATTTCGGTTGAACTCTTCGAATTGTTGTTGATGTCTTTACCATGTCGATCCACCTTGACTTCGACTTCAAATTTACCCATTCAACTAACCTTGACGTTCGACTTGCTATTGATCCACCTCGACTTCGTCTTTACTCAGTCGAACCACCTCAACCTTTGACTTCAACTGTCAGTCGATCCACCTTGACTTTCACTGCAAAGAATATAACAACCCAACAATTCCAACAAATTTTAGTTAAGTTACTTAAATTAATTTTAGTTAGATAGGGACAACTCACAAGTAAATATTAATAAATAATGATAATGATATGATAAATATTAACTAATAGGTGGGGACCCCTTATATATATATATATATATATTATTGTGGTTCATGGCGTGAAGATCGCTACGTCCTTGGTAATCCCCCCCTAAATCTGGAGAACATAGGAGGGTCAAGTATTTTGAGAATATGTGGCTCACAGAGAGAAAGCAACATGTCACATAGATGAGACTCGAACTTGGGTGGGGAGGAGAAAACTCCCCACCCCAACCAATTGAGCTACACACACACACACATCTGTGTGTGTGCTAAACAATAATAAGACATTCTATTGTCCAAAAATAAGTGTTGTTCAAAAATACCTCATGTTAAAAAATAAGTGAAGTTTGTCCCAACAATAAACTCAAAATAAAACACGATAAATTAAAAAATCATACTTTTTATGTGAGGGAGTTGCTTTCTTGTTGGGTTCATAGTATATGATTTAGTTTTTAAAGTATCCTATTTAGGATTCATAACTGATATCATCCAAGTACTATATTGCATTTCGGTTCCCTGGTAATCAATCATGAAGGTAGAGATGTATTTCCTCCAAATCCAGGCTCTAGGATAGCCTACACCCCTGGTCCTTCATTCACTGCTACCTTCCGACACTCAACTTTCTATTCGATTATCTTTCTCAACCACCTTCCTTCTTGACTAACTTCCTCAACTAACTTCCTTCTTGACGACCCAGACGAATCATAAAAGAGTTCACAGGCCGAAAATACAAGCAAATCTATGAGCTATTTCACCTGGTCCCGAAGCTACCCTTGCTATAGGATAACAGAGAATAAGAACAAAAGTGTATGTCTCCCCAGCTTTGTCCACTAGTTTTAGAATCCACCATTTGGAGCACCTGTAAATATGCATTGACATGCATTTTACCTTTAACTGATGAAGTCTTTGGATGCATGTCTCCAAAAGGGATATGTCTGTCTTCAAGTATGAGATATTGGAAATCGAATGTGACTAAGTGTTAAGAAGTATCAAATTGATTAAATTTAACATAATTGGCCAATTGTTTTTCCCTTACTAGGTTTAGGATCTTGAGCAATGGATTTAAGTATTTTTAGGGGCTGAATTGAATGGGCGTGTGAAGTCAATGATGCAATGTGTTGAGTTGGTTACTTAAGAGGAGGATGAGGTAATGGAAAAGACACTGTGGGCCATTTGTCAACATGAGTTTTAGGAGGATGTATAACATCATTCTGGCCATCATTGAATGGATATTCTAGTGGTAAGGATACAAGTGTCTGCGCTGGTATGCCATAAATACTAGGATGAAGATGCAATGGTGGTATTTCAGGTGAAGGTGGAGGTCGGAAGGCTCTTTTCCCAAGTAGGTTCAAGAAACTTGGTATTTTGAGAATATGTGGCTCACAGAGAGAAAGCAACATGTCACATAGATGAGACTCGAACTTGGGTGGGGAGGAGAAAACTCCCCACCCCAACCAATTGAGCTACACACACACACACACACACACACATCTGTGTGTGTGCTAAACAATAATAAGACATTCTATTGTCCAAAAATAAGTGTTGTTCAAAAATACCTCGTGTTAAAAAATAAGTGAAGTTTGTCCCAACAATAAACTCAAAATAAAACACGATAAATTAAAAAATCATACGTTTTATGTGAGGGAGTTGCTTTCTTGTTGGGTTCATAGTATATGATTTAGTTTTTAAAGTATCCTATTTAGGATTCATAACTGATATCATCCAAGTACTATATTGCATTTCAGTTCCCTGGTAATCAATCATAAAGGTAGAGATGTATTTCCTCCAACTCCAGGCTCTAGGATAGCCTACACCCCCGGTCCTTCATTCACTGCTACCTTCCGACACTCAACTTTCTATTCGATTATCTTTCTCAACCACCTTCCTTCTTGACTAACTTCCTCAACTAACTTCCTTCTTGATGACCCAGATGAATCATAAAAGAGTTCACAGGCCGAAAATACAAGCAAATCTATGAGCTATTTCACCTGGTCCCGAAGCTACCCTTGCTATAGGATAACAAAGAATAAGAACAAAAGTGTATGTCTCCCCAGCTTTGTCCACTAGTTTTAGAATCCACCATTTGGAGCACCTGTGAATATGCATTGACATGCATTTTACCTTTAACTGATGAAGTCTCTGGATGCATGTCTCCAAAAGGGATATGTCTGTCTTCAAGTATGAGATGTTGGAAATTGAATGTGACTAAGTGTTAAGAAGTATCAAATTAATTAAATTTAACATAATTGGCCAATTGTTTTTCCCTTACTAGGTTTAGGATCTTGAGCAATGGATTTAAGTATTTTTAGGGGCTGAATTGAATGGGCGTGTGAAGTCAATGATGCAATGTGTTGAGTTGGTTACTTAAGAGGAGGATGAGGTAATGGAAAAGACACTGTGGGCCATTTGTCAACATGAGTTTTAGGAGGATGTATAACATCATTCTGGCCATCATTGAATGGATATTCTAGTGGTAAGGATACAAGTGTCTGCGCTGGTATGCCATAAATACTAGGATGAAGATGCAATGGTGGTATTTCAGGTGAAGGTGGAGGTCGGAAGGCTCTTTTCCCAAGTAGGTTCAAGAAACTTGTTTGTAAAAGCTAATTGAACTCTTCAAAGTCCACATCAAAGTGAATGGAGAATCATAACCTTTTGTTTCCTCTTTGCCAAAATTTATTTGGCCTCCTTTCTCCATTTCCTCCACCATAGTTGCCTCTACTGAAAAATCTCATCTAAAACCATGATAATCTAATTAGCATAAGAATAAAGTAATAGTAAGATAGAACATCTAATACAATTTATCTAAATGATCTTGACACAACCATAAAACATAAATGGGAAAAGAAAGGGATAAAGTGAAACAAGGATGAAAACTTAATATTCATCAACCGCCTTCAACATACAAGTCTGTAATACATAAATGCTTGATCATTGTCACAAGAAATATTCCTATCTTTCATTTACAAATCCATAACAAATATCAAGCAACCAATAAAATTCTATCATGTTGAACATAACCAATCATTCTCTTTTTTCATAGAAGCAAGACTAAATAGAGAAGGGAAATACATGGCAAGGAGTCGAGGGAATGATTTTATGAAAAGTTAAATTAATGAAGGAGAGTGGGATTATATAATAATCCATTTTTCATAACTTCAATATGCTTCCATTTCATATTTATATTTCCTTGGTTCAATCAAAATTTATAGAGATGTTCCCAAGTTGAAAACCAATCACCCCTAATTGATAAAACAAAACTTCACTTTTTGAATTATACAGACAATGAGTAAATGAGAACATGGAATTAATGAATGGAATATTTGAGGAATAATTTGTGAAAATTGAGACTGATGAAAGGAAATGGAGTTTGTATAATTATCCTTCTGTTTTTCATCACCCTTTATCAACAAGAACCATTGAAAATAGTAATTTCATAACCCGGTCATCATTATGCATTTACAAAAATTGAAAAATCAAGTTTATTTTCACATCATTTCCATATTACTTCATAGCAATGTTATTAACCACCATAATAACGAAACAAGTCAACCTTATTGTTGTCCATTCCTCAATGAAAACAACAATAAAAACACTTAATAAACTGTGGATAAGTCAAATTAAACCACTGTCAAGCATATATCTCAAATTAGACTTAGGGTTTAATTCCTTTTCTTGTTTGGAAAGGGTTTTGAAATCAACAAATGGAGTATATCACTTTCAATTAAAACCAATGACTTCAGAATATGATGTAGAGAGGTCGAGTTCACCACCTGAGTCTTTTCTTTTAATTTTTTTTTTCTTAAAAATTTGAACCAGGTTTGAAACACATGAAATCACGAACTAGGAAAAGAGATAGAGAAACATGGAAACAACTTCATACAAACAACTCAAGTTGGCATATTGAACTTAACCTTTAAATATAACCCAACTAGGCTTACAAATTTTTAAGACCAGGTTTTGGTTCGAACTGAAGCTTGGGTAGTACCCAAATGTAAAACAAAGGTATGGTTCATGATTATCTTTTGTATGGAAAGAGAAGATGATTATACAACTAGAGAATTTGTGACCAAAAATGCTTCTGGTGCAATGGTTGTTTAAAATCAACCCATATCACAAATATATTTTGAACAAACACAACAAGTCGGTGCTGTGTAAAGATGGTAAATATCACGCGTCATGCTTCAGAGGTATCAAGTTCAAACCTCATAATAAAACATAGACTATAACCAAAATATGTCTTGACACAAAACATAATAGAAAGTGGGATAGTGAATGAAGTGAGTGTAGCTCAAAACCATTTTAATTCTTTTACAATAAAAGGACAAGAGGGGAAAAAAATCATTTACGCAACAACAATTCAAAACTAGAGCCAAACAACCATTTATTGACAAAAAAATGCAGTATTAGATGTAAAACAAACTAAAAACTTCATACATTTGCAAAATGGCATCTTAAAGACCAGGATGAAGGAAATATGTTACCAAAACTGTCAGGGTTTGAGCTCTGTGATCCAATTCGTCACCACAACAGAGAGGCCCAAAGAACTTGGGTGCACAATGCCAAAACTAAAGTGAATTGAGGGTGACACAACCCGTTTAGTGGTGCATTTAATGCACATCAATCACCACTATGTTTCCAACACTATCAAACAATAAAACCTCCACCAACTCAACACCATTTTCCAATACAACAAACACAACACCCAATTGCAGCTTGCCTCTTAGGAAAGGGACCACACGCCATGTCAGTTGGTATACATGTTGGTGGCTCAAAGTTTATGGTCAAGTTCCATCATATTAAACCAAACTCAATTGATGTTAAAACAATGTCAATCAAACAACAAATTCCACTTTACAATATACCATATACATCGTGCGACGTAAAATACTTGTAAATATAACCATAGTTTTCACCCATCCAAAATAACTAAGTGTCATATATATAAGCATGATACTATTCATATAACATGCATGTTATATCATATAGTTTGAATACCATTGCATGTTGAATGTTATAATATAATCGAACCACCTTTTCAAATATGAAGAGACAACACTTATCATTTGTAACAAAACTTTGAATATGCCATAAGGAATGTTTGTCACTTGTAACAATTTGTTTTTAAATAATGTAGCAACAAAAACCAGTATAACATGATGAAAGAAGAACATGGACTTGTGTTTTTCCTAATCACCATAACTTTGACCTCCATATGCATATTATGACCATGGATGCAGTGAGATGCTTCAACCAATCGAAAGTGAAATTGAATGGCGCCATTAAATTTTGAGAACATATGCAGATTTAGTGCATTATTATTATTTTCCTTTTCTCACTAGCGGGTCCCACCTAATAGTCATATTTATTAACAAGTTTTTTTATATATTCCTTGCAACAATTTGTATGCTAGTGACTAGTTGTGAGTGTTGATACTGAGAGGTGGGTGAATCAGTATCAAGTAAAATTTAAAACCTTTTTCGAATTATACTTAAACCATTCAGTTATATCCAATGAGCAATGAACAATATTATAAGAGTTACACCAATACACCACAATACACCATGCACAATATATGAGAAATAATCAATAGTTATTGTTCAAGGGAAGTAATGACTTCCAAAGGTATCTATAGCTTCCAAATATAAAGGGAGGGATAAACCTCCAAGAGGAAGATACAATCCTCCAATATCAAGAGAGGTTTGACCTCTCCATCCTTGCCCCTTCCTTCCACCCAAGAATATATTAGAGATAATAAAACTTTACAACATTAAATCATCACCATCAACCAACCATCACATAGATCCTGATAATGCTTCTTGAGACTTCTTCAACTTCTGTAATTCTTCAATTATTGGAATACTCTGATCCTGTAGATAATATTACACAATGTATTCTCTAAATCTCCTCCAAGTTTCACTCCTTGAATCCTCCCCAAAAAGAAATTATAGAAAGAATGGTGGACTTTATTCAATTCTGGTTTATTCAGGAGAGCGAACTTGTACAGAATGCCCTGCGTTCAATATTTAACATTTGATTCTGAAACTCGCACACAAGAAACTGTAATCCGTACTCTTTTCAATTAAATTTTTCCCACTTCATTTGGATTCTCTATGAAGATGTTATGACTTTTTTACCCGGAACACATGTTTATTGACTAGCTTCAAGACTGGTCAGAAACCCTATCTTCCACAGAGTGTATCTCCATAATTATAGTGAATCAAGAGATGAAACTTTTACCATAGGTAACTTGATATGTCTTAGAAAACATCACCAAATGACTTCATCCTCCCTTGAAATACGACCTTCTTTACTTCTGATTTCCTCTGAAATTCGATTTGTGTGTAAAATGAATGTATAATGATGTGTATTTATACCATTTATGTGACTTCCTTTTAACATTAGGGCCAACCTGACACTTTCTTATTTTGTAATTCTTTTCTTTAATTATCTTCAGGGCCTACATCTACTTCCTTCTTCA
>JASDQU011178547.1:0-26314 GCA_032191745.1 Picea mariana
ATTCATCATACCAGCCATCAATCAAGTCAAAGAAGTTATTTAATGCTACTAGATATTTTTGTATGCCATCTAATTTACATAGTCATTAAACCATTCAATTAAATACTTAATAATCTAGTTTAATAATTAATACATTAATTAATTTTACTAGTGTACATGTGTAGGGTATGTGTGCGTAGCTAGCAGACACATAACATACACATATGCTAATGATATTCAATCATTGAATCTAGTGCACAGTTTATGTATGATCACACCAATGCATGTAGGACAACAAATGCATCATTCAATAACATTAACTAACAAAACTACAATAATTCATCCATAATTGATCATTATAGTTAAAATATAAAAATGGAATAAAAATAAGTGTTTTGGAACCAAGTGAGAAGCAAGAGTGGCACATCTAATTCCCAAGAAATAATCTCAACTAACATTGAATCATCTTTCCTTCCTAACCTACTTCCATCTTCCATCCTATCATTTCCTTTGCTGGATTAATCTGGAGCATCAACTATATTGACCTAACTCTAGATAGAGCCTGTAAGAGGAAGTGTCATACATCTCAACCAAGCTTCGCCAAGAGGCAACTAGCAGTCACCATCACACGTCTAGGGGAGCGTAAATTCACACAACCCTCCCACGACTCTAGGTTTCATAGGATACACAGTGGGAAATACCTCCACCCCTCCTGACAGAACTAGGGTCAACACCCTATATCGAGCCATATTGTGCAACTACTATTCTCAGAGGCACGTCATCAAACAACCACTCTAGGCAAGTTGTGTGTCCTGTCAAAACCACACATACCATAGATCATAGCAATATTTTGAATCATAAATTAAATAATAAGTGAAACTTATAACATACTCTATCTTTTTTTATGTAGATATGACATCCAAGTTACCTCAACACTACAATCATTTGGCTATCACATAGCTCATCAACCTATAGGTTAGTTCACCAATAACTCATATCCATGCATATACACCACAATTTCATATAATAATCCATATCTGTATTAACGTTCAATTAATAAATGTATGTTTATTTTTATCATGCCTTGCATCTGTTATGCATTCACAACATAACTTGAATTGGTATCCATGTACCAAAATTCCACATTTAAATTTACTTGTTTAACCAAGTCACATAATGATCATCATGATGAACATATAACAGTAAAAATAATATTATACAACACATAAATAGGTCTAGATGTACACCTCTCACATGTTTATATCATTTTCACTGAGTCCAAATAGTTACTAAGCAATGAATTACTATGATGAGAAAAATCAAAGTTCTATCTGGCTAAGGCCAAAATATGGGGTGCTACAAAAAATAGGTGATAGTGGGCTAGAAATTTCTCTCTAAAAGAAGCATGAAATAGCATGCCCAAATTCAAAAGGAACGCTGGAAGTAAATGTGCAAGCATGAGAGAGAAAGAGATAGAATTTGCATTGTTTTCAATCTTGAAAAGAGGATGGAAGATGTCACCTTCAGGCAAGCTAAAAAATATGCATTCCAAAGCTCAACGAGAGAGCTGGAAAATGCATTTTTTAATCTCTATTTTGTGTGCAAAAGCTTCATCAAGCTTGTTGGAAATGCATGATTTTCAAGCTTGAAGAAGAGGGCTGTAGATGCCTCTTCAATCAAGCCCCAATTTCTGCATTTTCAAGCTGAATAAGAGAGATGGAAAATGCACATTTTAACATCCCTAAATCACTTAGCCTTTAGCTCATGGGGAAGCCAAACACCTAAGCATAAACAATCTTGCTAATTGATCTTATAGAAAGAAAAGGATGATTAAAAATCTGCAAGGCAGATTGATATACCATGGATGTTCAATTAAGGTCGAGGCCTTAAATTCTTTCTCTCCAAGCTCATTAACACTGCAAAAAATTAATCTAATGAACCAAGAATCATAAGTTTTTAGAAGGATGAAGTTGAAGAGTAATGATTTCATCGCTGTTAAGCTTGGTGAGTTTGATACAAATCTCAAGAATCTTAGAAAGCTATCTCAAGGAGGCCAAATAACCTTGTTTGAATGTTTGCCCATTGTTGAGGAAAATATATGAAAGAATCTTACTCAAGCGTTTCCAGAACTTGCTTGGCTAAGGAAAGATAGACGAGAATATCATTCTATGTTTATAGCCTCAAAAATTGTTTCCCAATCCACAAGTATTAGTTACAAGGGCTTAGGCTGATTTTAAAAAATAGAAGATTGTTGTAAAATTCAACATTTTTATATAATTTTCTGAATATAACAGATGCAAACGTAAATGTGGAGACAAAAGAAAAAATACCAAGTCACATATTACACAGGTGAGACGGAATAGAAATCGCTTATTTCATTCCAAGAAATCAAAATAATCATTCTCTTTACAAAAATCCCTAAGGGAGTTTGGACCAAAGTCAAACTTAGATATACCCGATGAAAACCATACAAAAAGACTCTGACAGGAAGTTAAAAAAATGAACTTTAAAAGTTGGATCAGCTTGCCACAGATTGCTTCCCACTCGACTTTGCACAATATCATTTATCAATCATGGAATTTAATTCATAAACAGACAAGTCCACACAGACTATCAAAGATAGATCAACACCTCTGAAAACAAGTGTCTGAATGATGTAATTCAACTTTGAATCTTGCTGTCTACAATAGGACCTTGCTATCATAAAAGATAATTAGGCTTTTAATGAATTGAAGAATGAATAAAAACCGAACTATCTCAATAAAACTCAAGATCAAACCTTAGTATGCTTTCTCCTTCTATTCTCCTCTTGTTCTTCCTTCTCATTTTGCTTTTATGCATCCCAAATTAGTTGAAGTCGTTCAACTACTTCTTCTAGTTAAGTTAACTAAAACTCAACTAACTTTTAATTAGGGGAATAATTAATATAATAATAATAATGGTCTTTTAATAAATAATAACTAATAGGTGGGACCCCTTGCGACTCCCTTTAGTTTATTAACAAAAATAAACATAACTAGTCAATCAATCAAACCCATCCCTCCTTGTGACTCCCATAATCATTCTCATAATTTTGAAAATTAAATATCAATGATATTTTAAATCATATCCAAACATAAAATATCCAAAATATCCAAAAATAGTATGATGTCCAAAAACTTCAGTAGTCCACTGTTCTCACCAAAACAATAATAAAATATACTAAAAAACTGTATTTTCCACTTTGGGAGGGAATTTTTCCTTTGTTGCTGCTATCTCCTTTTGACTTTCCTAAATTAGCCTTAGGTTGTGTGGGGCCTTGAGGCTTGATCTCACTGATGACATGAGAACAATCATCTCTCAAGTGCATGCAGGATGAAACAGATTTGGCTGATTCACTTGAGGGAGAGGAGGGGGAAGCAACCAATTTTCCTTTGTCATGCATGTGGTGGGCTTCGATTTTGAGTCTTTTGCTTGTGTGGGAGGACTGTATAGCTGAGTGTGCAGGGGAAATTTAGAAATTTGGGTTAACAGGTGGAGGAGGAGCAGGTAGAGACAAATTTGGCCAACCACGATGTTAGGAGACTGTTGGGTGAACAATCTCCTGCCATTCGTCATTCTCAGGAACTTCAGGTTGAAATGAAACATGAGGGGGGACATGGATACCAGGGACATGCTGAGGTTGAAAAGGAGGCCTCTTTGGTCTAGGTTGGACTACCCCTTGTCCAATCCAATTGAAAAATCTAGCTTGGAAGAGTTGTTTTAACTCTTGAGGATCTGCATCAAAATGTATTGAGAATCTTGGCCTTATGGGCCCTCTATTCCAATTTCCTCTGCCCCTGTTATTTCGGCCATGGCTTCCTCTGTTGAAGAAGCTCATCCTGTATGCAATGTTTATTAGCAACTAGCTTCTTAAACAAACTATACATGACATCTTTTAGTATGAAACAAAGTTTGGCTCAACAATCACATCAGAACCATGCAATCCAATCCATAAAATTCATTTAATAATTGTCAATGAGCAGGGGGTGAATAAGGGTTCTGGGATATCTGAGGGGGTTGTATTGAGCGAAAAAGTGAGAAAATGAAAGGGAGTAAGAACATGATTACTGTTCAACAATTCATTAAACAATTGACTGTGCAACAATAACAAAATCATATAAGTTATGATCCATCTCTGTGTTATTTATTAATCATTGTAATACAAAGTTTTTAATTTAATTTTAAGAACATGGTGTGCACAATGAATCTGAGATCGTGAGGGGATTTGTAATGAGCAAAAAAGTGATAAAATGACAGGGAATTTAATGGATAATATTCATAAAATAAATTAAAAAATCAACAATCATAACTCTGTTCAAAATCAATCCAAAAGTACCAATATTCATTGTTTTCCAATTGTATACATAACTGCTTTCCATTTCAGTAATTAATTTCTCAGAACCTTAATTTATAACAGTCTATGCAATCATAACTTATAAAAACTTTTTCCATTCAACAATACTGTTTAATAAAATACTGATCTCTTCTTCCTTTTTTTTTTTTAATAATCAAAACATGCATGATAATATGCTCAACATCTATCCCTGATAATCCATAATACACCACGATAAACAATCAAAATCCACCGTTTACCAATAAACAATCGTGCCCAATTAAAATGTTCAAATGTGTCTTCTAAAAAAACGTGGACAGACATAGAAGCATGCCCGATCATACACATGACTTCACTTAATCAATCGACAAAATCTTGAACAACAACAATCAACCCAACATAAACCCCGAGCTTGATCTCTGTGGGTATAAATTCTTTTTTAAACAATTGATAGTCTGTGTTATGTTTCCAATATAACTAATCATATATGAGCGAACAAAACTTGATTGACACACATGAATCATTTTTTACCTTGCCAGAACCCTAATCGGGCTTAGTAAAAATCATACATGTGTCTTCTTATGCAATCAAGACCATGTTGGATAAAAAAAAGTGAGCGAAACCATAACAAATAGGAAGACAGTCTTGGACTGTATACAACTGTTCGTTTCCATTCTTGTTTGTTCAAACAATTTTATCATAGAAGGATCAGACAGAGACTCGATGAGAGAGACAGTGTCTTTAAAAGACTTCCATAACCATTTTACTGATAACCAATACTTGACAACCCCAGAAGGTGCTTGAGGAGAGAAAACACAAGTCAGAGTCCAAATCGGGCTCTGTCAAAATGAAATGCAGGGAGGAAACAAGAACCTGTTTATCTTTTTAAACAAAAACAGAGAGTTGACGGTCTTTCAAGACTTATATATATTTAACCATCGATTTACAACCACAAACCAAAAACCAATTTTGAAACAAACAACAATGAGCCGCACAGTCCCTCGACTTATTACTCCAAGCCCTGGATGAAACCAATAGTTAACACCCGAGGAGAGCAAAGACAGACAGAGTAAAATAACCCAGTTTACATAGGTGCATCTAACACTTGTAAAGAAGAGACGAGGGTTAACTTAATAATGGTGGGTATTCAAACACATTGAGACAATGTCTCTTTCCAATCACCCGGGATGTTAATAACTTTTGACAACCATTGAAAATGAGCCTACATACATCATTACAACGGGAATGATAGTGGTGGTGTATGGAACCCTTCACATATGATATTCATTAAACACACATGCCTGTATTAATATTCGAGTGACCAAGATGGGACATTTTGGCAAGCTTTCAGTAAAAAGACAGTCGGGAATGAGCTATAACAACAGTTCAGGATCCGATAAAAGAACACACCACTGCTGGCAATTTCTTTGCAACTGGGTAAGGATTACCTCAACGATTGAGAGGAAACAAGTTAACCGACAGTGATACATAGAACAAAAACCTTCAATCATCAACCCAGAGCTATATTGCACCACTGTTACTTATTATTTCATAGAGACCCATCATAAAATTACACTGACCGAGCAAACAACCAATGCACAACTTAATAATACCCATTCCTTTGCTTGCAATTTCCAACATTTTACAGTCATCACAGAAATCCATAACACAAAATTTACACACATTCAAAATTCTCAAGAACACAGATAATCCAAGCATCACCGAGCCATCATTTGGTTCATACAACAAAGAATACATCATGGATGGAGAGAAAATAATCATACCTATGGGAAAAATGCTTAAATGGCGAGTTGGACGAGATTTCCCTTCCAAAAACCTGAAAATGCGGAGCTTCACAACCAACAGAGAGAAATTGCAACAATGGAATAATGTTAGGGTGACAGGTGATAGGAAAAGTATGGAGTGACGTGCAGTAAATGCACGTCGCTTCCATCACCTGGCCCCATTCAATTCGAAGTACGAGACAACCCAATAAGCATAAAATTCACCAATAATCAATCCATATCACCAATGCATATTCAATGCCAAACCATCGTGAGATCTGAGACGATATCCATTGCATAGTGCACCACCCAAGATAGTTTACACATTAACCCTTGCCATAACTCCACGCATTAATCCATATTAACAATGCTATATGTGCCTCCATTCAAATCTAATGAAATTCACATAGTCCATTAACAAAACAGATAACATAACAATTAGGACTAACACTTGTATTCCTTAGTTCTTTTATTCAAAATTTGCATGTAATCCTTTTACATAGTTTCTTTCCTTTTGCTATAACTTTAGAACCTTTTTCATAGTTTTTCTTCTTTGTTTTGATCATGCTACCATTAAATTATCCCTTGCATATATGTGGTTAAGTAATCAATCATAAGAATTAGTAACAAGGTTATAACATAGCAGCTATAAACAACATGCTCCTCATACCCATAAAACTGTTCTATGTCGCAAGCGATTATCAAAAGCACTCCACAATAATGCATTATCCACTTATTATCATGCCAAATGAAACCAAGACTGCATCGTAAAAAATGTAGGACTATGTAAGCAACATCACAACAACAACAAAACATGTGTAATATGTCTATCCTTGCACCTCTAGTCTACAAGGGGGTCCCACCTACTAGTATTATATTATTAGCATAGTTAAATAATAACACTTTAGCAATACTTTGTGGGTGGAATTCATCGTTATGATTTTAATCGTCAACAAACTAGCGACTCCACAGGGAAATTTGTTCCAACAGATTAAGAACTCAGAATGTCTGGTTTCACAGACCAAGTAACATCAGATCAAGAAGATATAAACCAAAATGATTATGCAATAGGGGGAAGTGAGTGGATTTAAGGGAAAAAAGACCGCAAATTTGAGAATAACTCATGGAAAGTGTTAAGTATGAGGGGTTTTATCCCTGTAAGCATAATCATTCAACCAAAAAGAATGTTGTTGACTTCAAGGAGAAAATTTTTCTGAACTTGCTCTCTTGAATCTTGAAATGGATGAAGAAAAGGAAAGCAAAAGAGGGATAAAACCAACTATCTCATAAAACAATAGTGAAAGCAGATAACAATTTCATTGATGCTTTCAAGGGGAACATCATGACAACTGTGTCACTCGATTGTTATTGATTAACAATACTTTGCAGAAGTGTCGCTGTGAAAAACTGATCCAACATTTTATTTTGACGAGAAACAAAGTCAAAAAGAACAAAAAACAAGAAATGTCATAGCAGAAATTGAAAAACAGAAATGAAAAACTACTAATATACATAAAACATTCCAAACAACATTAAAATCTTCAAGTTGATTCCACGTAATGTTTTAAGTGGGAACCGTTAGTGCTGTAGGAAAACAATCGCTCTTGTAAGTCCTTTAGAATGTAAGAATTTGCACCCAGGACAAAAGCAATCTTAAAAGGACCCAACCATAATTTTTGAAACTTTGAATGCCTTCCTTTATTAGCATGAGGTGAATCCCACACCAATACCTTCTCATTAACTTCAAATTTGAGAAATTTGACACTCTTGTTGAAATAATTTTTAAAAGTCTGTTGTCTTCTCTTTATATTATCCAAGGCAAACGTCCTTTGCCCCTCTAAAGCCAAAAGTGCATTCATTCTTTGAGAAACATAAGAAGAATTTAATTCTTCGACCTGTAGCATTAATATTAAGGAGGAAAGTTCCAACTTAGTAGGAAAAATGGCTTCTTGACCATAAACAAGCTGGAAAGGAGTGCAACCAGTGCTCATCTTGGTGGTAGTTCTATCTGCGCAAAGGGCATAAGTGAGGAGAGTGTGCCATTGACACAGCTTATCTTCAATGAGCCTTTTGATAATTATTACTAGATTCTTATTGGTAGAATCGGCCTGCCCATTACCTTGAGGATAATAAGCTGATGAGGCAAAATGTTTAACCCCCAACTTAGCTAAAAATTGGGTCAACTTAGTAGAAATAAAAGCGGGACCATTGTCTGTAATTATTTCCAAAGGAAGACCAAATCTGGAAAAAATGTTATTTTCAAGGAAAGAAATCACCTGCTCATCTTGCGAATGTTTAAGTTGGACAATTTCAGTCCATTTCGTAAAATAGTCTGCGGCTGTCAAGATAAAGACTTGTCCTACTGAAGACGGAGGACTAATAGGATCAATAAAGTCCAAACCCCATTTTGAAAAAGGAAAGTTTGGGAGGATAGGTTGTAAAGGAATGGCTGAAAGACGTTCTTTCCCAACAAATTTATGGCACTTGTCACAAGATCTCGAAAAAAAATAAGAGTCATGAAAGATTGAAGGCCAATAATACCCTTTCCTGATAATCTTAAAAGCAATGGTTTTAGCAGAAAAGTGACCTCCTACATGAATAAAAAATTTGAAGAACCATGAGTCTCTTGCAACAATTTATGTGCTTCCTCATTGTTTACACAGCGAAGCAACATACCATTGACAGATCTTCTAAACAAGAAGTCTCCTATAATGATGTATCTAGCAGATTCGAGACAAAGCCTTCTTCTTTGATGGGTATCTAAGTTATTCGAACATCTTTGATTTTGCAAGCAATAAACCAGATCTTTATACCAAGGATGTTCAGACACATGAAGGATTTGATTGTCAATGTAGAACAATGCTGATAGAGGGCTATCCTGTTCATCAACTTCTTCACTCATTTCAACATGTTGAGCTAAGTGAAGTGCTAAGTCACGTCCATTGATGGTGTTAGAAGTCACGATAGTTAAATCATGCTCCTAGATCTTGGCAAGCCAATGTGCAAGCTTCCCTGAAAGATAAGTCTGTGAGAGAAAAAACTTAACAGTGGGTAAAGGGAATTTTACCAAAGTGTGCTTACCTAAGATGAAGTGGAAAAACTTTTCAACAAATTTAACAAGAGTGAAAGCATGCTTTTCAATAAAAGAATATTTAAACTCATCATTAGACAAGCTTTGACTCATGTAAGCCATTGGTTTTTCATTACCTTGGTCATCACATTGCACGAGGATAGCATAAATTGCTTCCTCTATGACATTAATATATATCATAAATTCTTTCTCAAAATCTAGCTTCACCAAAACTGATGCAGAAATGATTGCTTTCTTGATCCCTACAAAAGAATTTTCGACATCATCTGTCCAAGAAAAGGAACAATCTTTCTTAAGAAGATTATGAATTGGCTTGACCATTACAACAAAATCAAGAACAAACCTACAAACACAATTAATAACACCCATAAAAGCTTGAACCTCCTTCTTGGAAGTGGGAGCAAGCATATTTAGGATAGCAACAATCCTTTCAGGATCATTGCTTATTCCTGAATCAAAGACAATGTGTCCAATGAGCTTTCCCTTGCTAACACCGAAAATAGGCTTAGAAGGATTTAGAGAAATGCCAAATTTCCCGCATCGCATGAGAACCCTTTTAAGATGACCAAAATGATCTGATCGATTTTTAGAATACACAGTTAAGTCATCAAGATAGATCTGAATAATCTTGCCGATCAAATCGTTAAAAGCTATTTGCATAGCTCTTTGAAAAGTCACACCTGCATTAGATAAGCCAAAAGGCATACATTCATAAGAAAAAGTGCCCCAACGAGTAATACAAGTGGTTTTTATATTTATCTACCCTCTTTACCTTGATTTGATTGTAACCAGAAAAACCATCAAGTAAGGACATCATATGTGACCCTGCAACTTGTTGCAAAATAATTCCATAATAGGGAGATGAAAGTGATCTTTTATACTAGCCCTATTCATTGCATGAAAATCTACACATAATTTGATTTGACCAGTTGTTTTACGAACGAGAACAAAATTGGAAACCCACTCAGAATACTTAACCGAGAAAATGATCCCAACTTTCAAGAGTTTTTCCAACTCCTTTCGAATAGTTTCTTCCAGTGCAGGGTTAATGGGTCTCTACTTTTGTCTAACTGGTTTTATGCCCTTCTTGATAGGAATGGCATGTTGTATAAGAGTAGGATCAAAACCACGAAGATCCTCATAAGACCAAGCAAAAACATCTTGAAATTCACCAAGTAGCTTAGCGAACTTCAATTTTTCTTCATCAGAACACTGGGAACCTATTTTAACATTCTTTGGAGACTCAGGTGTTCAAATGTTCAAGGAATTGGTTTCACCCACTTTACTTTTTGACTACTCTTCTTTATGTTTTTCTTTGTTTCCTACATCACTCGATGAAAATGAACTTTCTAGAGGAGTCAAGCCCTTAGGAATTTTGTTATCTTCCATCGATATAATTTGCTTAGGCTTATAAGGTTCATTTTAAATGAAAGCACATATGCTCTCATCACTAGGGAAGACCTTCCATGACTCTATGTTTTCAGGGATGTGTAGACGATACAAAGATTGAAAGGTACAATCATGTCTTTATGGAAGAAGTTGCCGAGTAGGAGAGGCTGCAAAAACAACTAACCTATCAGGCATTGAGTTCAATTCCCTTTTAACATGAGTGATGTTGAAAGATAGTAAGTTCGAGATAAGTGCCCAAACGGTTTGGGTATAATGTTTCATTAACTTGTTGCTAGGAGAGTATATCTTACGTACAAGGTTTACAACATGTTTGGAATCCCCAAAAACTGTAAGGTGACCACAACCCAGATTGTAGGCATTTTCAATGCCTAGTAGTAATGCTTCAAATTCAATGACATTGTTTGTGCAAGCAAACTATAACCTATAGGAAAAGTTATGAAGCTTACCCACAAGAGAGTACAAGATAATACTGACTCTGTTTCCTTCGTTGGATCATGAACCATCAAAGTGCATATGCCACATCTCATCCTCTAAGTTGATTTGTTCCAAGGTAGTTTTGTCCTCGTCTGCAAAGATGGAATACACTCCTAGGTCCTCCTCGATATAATTCACATTAGGTTGTGGGACGCTTTCTATGTAAGGTGAAATTATCCCTTCCCTTAGGACTATGATGTTTTTACCATTCCGAGGAATGGATAAGTGTGTCCCACTGAGTGAGAGGTATCCACCTGTCAAAGCTTGTCAATCTCTTCCTAAGATGATCAAGTAATTACTCACTGACATATCTATTACTTGAATATTAAGGGTTGTCCTTATTTTAGGATACACACACAAAACCAAGGTCACGTCCTTTATTTCACCTATGGTCGTTTGTTGTAAACTATTATAAGAGAGCATGCTTCTGGCATTTTCATTTGTACAAGACAAGCCTAGCTCTTCCATAATAATTTTCGACATTACACTTGGGACCAAACTGTCATCAATGAGACAACAATGGGAAATTTTATCCATAATCTTTACAGAAATATAAAACGGGGTTTTTTTTTACAGGGTGTCTAAAGTTATGTACACCTACTTTATTTACAGACGAATCCTCTTCATCTACCTCTTCAGAGAGGTTGGCTACAATGGAAGCTTTTCCTTCCATGAAATTTTTTAGATGCTTCTGTTGTTCAGGGACGACAACCATGTCCAGGAGGGTAGCATCTGCTTTGATGTTGGCCAACTGATTTATAATGTTGTATTTGGAAGAGGGAAGAGGGGAGGTATTTCCTTGACTGTCACGAGCCTTGGGAGCCTGAACAATAGTAGCTGGTGAAGATGAGCTTGGGCTAGAAGAAGTGCGAGGAGGATCATATTTGCCTTTTGGAGCATATGATTTATTCTTGGTATTTATGATCATGACATCCTCTGGCTTTGGAAAGTCTAGGACATCAATAGTAGTTTCAAGTCTCTTGCCAAAGATTTTATCCCTGACACTCTTCTTTACTTCACATGTACTTTCCTCATGGTGTTCCTCGCAAAAGTTACACCAACTGCGAGGCATGATAGCTTTAGGCTGAAAATTGTTTTCGTTAGGATTTCTAAAGGGGGGTGCAGAAGAAGATGAAGCTCTAGGGGTAAGAGAGGGGACATTTCCTTTCCGCTCATATGTTATCATTCGATTATTCATGTCTTGTACAAGCTGTAAGAGGGAGGACATGTCTTTCTGTTTAATTGAGTCTCCCCTAGGAAGACATGTTCTTTCAAGCTGTTCTTCATACTCTAAACAAGTGTGCAGAGTGGAACCAAGGTTATCAATGACCTTTTCCTCAAGCCTATGATGGTAGGGGGAAGGTAATGCATTATAATAATGCATGAAAGAGGCTTGGTTTTGAAGGCGAATGAGTTCATGGATTTGGTTGTATAATTTGGTGAAACACAAGTTGAAGGACTTGATAGTCTCACCATCCTTATAAGTGATGTTATTGTACTCCTCTAACTATTTGGCTGGGATTTTGGATTTCCCATTGGTAGATTTGAACCAATAGACTAACTTCTCCCAAGTAGACAAAATATTAGGAGGGAGATCAAATAAATTGGCTGCAGCCTTCCCTTCAAGAGAATTTACAAATAAGCGCATACAAGTATCATTGTCATTGGCTCCTATGTTGTGACAGGCATTAGAAAATGCCACCAAGTGTTCATTTGTAGTGACAATGTTATTTCCTAACAACCTAGGGAGATTCTCTTTGAATTTAGGAAGTGGACGAGTAGTAGGTGCTAGGTTAAGAGGGGAGGAAACATGCCACAGAGTGGTTGCAACATCTTCTTCAAACTGAAAAAGCCCATACTTTTTAATGACTTTGGCGGGGTTGGTAGTAGATTGGACAGGGACTTGATGACTATATAAGCTACCAATAACTGATGAGGCTGAAGTTTGAGATGAAGAAGCACCTCCAGTGCCACCAGAGCCACCACTAGATGCCATCTTGTGAACGATAGGTAAGGGAGAGAAATATGAACTGGATGAATCAGACAAAGCTCTCCTTAGAGTACTTTGTTGGGCTTACAAAACAACGTTTCTTCTTCCTATTTCAACAATATGATTAATTTCCGGTGATAAACCTCTTCTTCTCCTAGAGATACGAGGGTCTAAGGACATGAAAAGAAGATCAAAACTATAGGAAAAATAAATCTATGGCTGATTCCTAGGCCGTCTTTGCCTAGCTTCCCAACGTTCTCGGACACTTATGTTTTGTTCAATTGTTTCCCATGAGCGATTAAGATCAACCCGGGTATTAGCGGTATCTAAGATGGTATTAAACAAGTTTAAAGCAATGTTGGCTTGATCTTGATGACCGAGCTCAATATTGGGCTGCTTTGCAATAGGCACGATCATTAAGAAATGAAACAATCAAAGGAAAAATATCAGAATTATAAATATATTCAATGAAAAGCAAGTATAAAATCAACCATAGAGATACAAAAGATCTCCCCAGTATGGTTGCCCTAAGATGGTATTAAACAAGTTTAAAGCAATGTTGGCTTGATCTTGATGACCGAGCTCAATATTGGGCTGCTTTGCAATAGGCACGATCATTAAGAAATGAAACAATCAAAGGAAAAATATCAGAATTATAAATATATTCAATGAAAAGCAAGTATAAAATCAACCATAGAGATACAAAAGATCTCCCCAGTATGGTTGCCAAGTAAATGTTGAGGAAAATATATGAGAGAATCTTACTCGAGCATTTTCAGATCTTGCTTGGCTAAGGAAAGATAGATAGGAATATCACCTGATGTTTATAGCCTCAAAAATTGTTTCCCAATCCAAAAGTATTAGTTACAAGGGCTTAGGCTAATTTTTAAAAATAGAAGATTGCTGTAAAATTCAACATTTTTATATAATTTTCTGAATATAACAGATGCAAAAGTAAATGTGAAGACAAAAGAAAAAAATACCAAGTCACATATTACATAGATGAGACAGAATAAATCGCTTATTTCATTCCAAGAAATCAAAAGAATTGTTCTCTTTACAAAAATCCCCGAGGGAGTTTGGACCAAAGTCAAACTTAAATATCCCCGATGAAAACCATACAAAAGGACTCTGACATGAAGTAAAAAAACTAAACTTTAAAATATGGATCAACTTTCCACATATTGCCGCCCACTTGAATCTGCACAATATCCTTTATCAGTCATGAAATTTAATTCATAAACAAACAAGTCTACATAGATTATCAAAGATAGATCAACACCTCTGAAAACAAGTGTCTGAATGATGTAATTCAACTTTGAATCTTATTGTCTACAATATGACCATGCTGTCATAAAAGAGAATTAGGCTTTTAATGAATTGAAGAATGAATGAAAACTGAACTATCTCAATAAAACTCAAGAACAAACCTTAGTATGCTTTCTCCTTCTATTCTCCTCTTGTTCTTCCTTCTCATTTTGCTTTTATGCATCCCAAATTAGTTGAAGTAGTTCAACTACTTCTTTTAGTTAAGTTAACTAAAACTCAACTAACTTTTAGTTAGGGGAAGAATTAATATAATAATAATAATAAGGGTCTTTTAATAAATAATAATTAGTAGGTGGGACCCCTTGTGACTCCCTTTAGTTTCTTAACAAAAATAAACATAACTAGTCAATGAATCAAACACATCCCTCCTTGTGACTCCCATAATCATTCTCATAATTTTGAAAATTAAATATCAATGATATTTTAAATCATATCCAAACATAAAATATCCAAAATATCCAAAAATAGTGTGGTGTCCAAAAACTTAAGCAGTCCACTATTGTCAATAAAACAATAATAAAATATACTCAAAAACCATATTTTCCACTTTGGGAGGCAATTTTCCCTTTGTTGTTTCTATCTCCTTTTTACTTTCGTGAATTAGCCATAGGTTGTGTGGGGCCTTGAGGCTTGATCTCATTGATGACATGAGAACAATCATCTCTCAAGTGCATGCGGGATAAAACAAATTTGGCTGAATCACTTGAGGGAGAGGAGGGGGCAACACCAACTTTTCCTTTGTCATGCATGTGGTGGGTTCGATTTTGAGTCTTTTTCTTGCGTGGGAGGACTGTACAAGTGAGTGTGCAGGGGAAATTTGGACATTTGGGTTAACATGTGGAGGAGGAGAAGGTAGAGACAAATTTGACCAGCCATGATGTTGGGAGACTGTTGGTTGAACAATCTCCTGCTATCCGTCATTCTCAGGAACTTCATGTTGCAATGAAACATGAGGGGGCACATGGATACCAGGGACATGCTGGGGTTGGAAAGGAGCCCTCTCTGGTCTAGGTTGGACTACCCCTTGTCCAATCCAATTGAAAAATCCAGCTTGGAAGAGTTGGTTTAACTCTTGAGGATCTGCATCAAAATGTATCGAGAATCTTGGCCTTCTAGGCCCTCTGTTCTAATTTCCTCTGCCCATCTTATTTCGGCCATGGATTCCTTTGCTGAAGAAAATCATCCTGTATGCAGTGTTTATTAGCAACTAGCTTCTTAAACAAACCATACATGACATCTCCTAATAGGAAACAAAGTTTGGCTCATCAATCACATCAGACCCATGCAATCCAATCTATAAAATTCATTTAATAATTGACAAAGAGCAGGGGGTGAATAAGGGTTCTGGGATATTTGAGGGGGTTGTCTTGAGTAGAAAAGTGAGAAAATGAAAGGGAGTAAGAACATGATTATTGTTCAACAATTCATTAAACAATTGAATGTGCAACAATAACAAAATCATATCAACCGTGATCCATCTTTGTGCTATTTCTTAATCATTGTAATACATAGTTTTTAATTTAATTTTAAGAACATGGTGTGAAAAATGAATATGGGATCGTGAGGGGATTCGTAATGAGCGACAAAGTGAGAAAATGATAGGGAATTTAATAGATACTGTTCATAAAATAAATTAAATAATCAACAATCATAACTTTGTTCAAAATCAATCCAAAAGTACCAACATTCACTGTTTTCCAATTGTATACAAAACTGCTTGCCGTTTTGCCGTTTCAATAATTAAATTTCTCAGAACCTTAATTTATAATAGTCTGTGCAATCATAACTTATAAAAACTTTTTCCCTTCAACAATACTATTTAATAAAACACTGATCTCTTCTTCCTTTTTTTTTTTAAAATAATCAAAACATGCACAACAATATGCTCAACATCTATCCCTGATAATCCATAATACACCACGATAAACAATCAACATTCGCTGTTTACCAATCAACAATTTGGCCCAATTAAAATGTACATAGGTGTCTTCTAAAAAAACGTGGACAGACTTAGAAGCATGCCCGATCATACACAAGACTTCACTTAATCAATCGACAAAATCTTGAAGAAAAACAATCAACCCAACATAAACTCCGAGTTTGATCTCTTTGGGTATAACTTATTTTTTAAACAATTGATAGTCTGCGCGATGTTTCCAATATAACCAATCATATATGAGCAAACATAACTCGATTGACACACATGCATCATTTTTTACCTTTCCAGAACCCTAATCGGGCTTAGTAAAAATCATACAGGTGTCTTCTTATGCAATCGATACCACGTCGGATAAAACACAGTGAGCGAAACCATAAAGAATAGGAAGACAATCCTCGAATGAATGCAACCGTTCATTACAATTCTTATTTGTTCAAACAATTTTATCATAGAAGGATCAGACGGAGACTCGATGAGAGAGAAAGTGTCTTTATAAGACTTCCATAACCATTTGATTGATAACCAATACTTGACAACCCCAGAAGGTGCAGGAGGAGAGAAAAGACAAGTCATATTCCAAATCAGACTCTGTCGAAATCAAATGCAGGGAGGCAACAAGAGCCTGCTTATCTTTTTAAACAAAACACAGAGAGTTGATGGTCTTTCGAGACTTATATCTATTTCACCATCGATTTACAACCACATGCCAATTTTTTTTTTTGAAACGAACAACAATGAGCCACATAGTCCCTCGACTTATTACTCCAAGCCCTAGACGGAACCAATAGTTAACGCCCAAGGAGAGAAAAGACAAGCAGAGTAAAATAACCCAGTGCACACAGGTGCGTCTAACACTTGCAGAGAAGAGACAAGGGTTAACTTAACAATGGTGGGTATTCAAACATATCTAAACAATTTCTCTTTCCAATCACCCGGGAGGTTAATAACTTTTGACAACCATTGACAGTGAGCCCACATACATCATTACAACAAGAATGCTAGGGGTGGTGTATGGAACCCTTCACATACGATATTCATTAAACAAACAGGCCTGTATTAATATTCTAGTGACCAAGATTAGACATTTTGGCAAGCTTTCAGCGAAAAGACAGTCAGGAACGAGCTATAACAACAGTTCAGGATCCGATAAAAGAACACACCACTGTTGGAAATTTCTCTGCAACTAGGTAAGGATTACCTCAACGACTGAGAGGAAATGAGTTAACCGATAGTGATACACAGAACAAAACCCCTCAATCATCAACCTAGAACTATATTGCACCACTGATACTTATTATTCCACAGAGACCCATCATAAAACTACACTGATCAAGCAAACAACTAACGTGAAACTTAATAATACCCATTCCTTTGCTTGCAATTTCCAACATTTTACAACCATCACAGAGAACCATAACACCACATTTACAAAGTCGAAATTCTCAAGAACACACAGAATCCAAGCATCACTGAGCCATCATTTGGTTCATACAACAGAGAATACATTATGGATGGAGAGAAAATAATCATACCTGTGGGGAAAATGTTTAAATGGCGAGTTGGATGAGCTTTCCCTTCCAAAAACCTAAAAATGCGGAGCTTCACAACTAACAGAGAGAAATTGCAACAATGGAACAATGCTAGGGTGATGGGCGATAGGGAAAGTATGAAGTGACGTGCAGTAAATGCATGTCGCTTCCATCACCTAGCCCCATTAAATTCCAAGTACGAGACAACTTATAAGCATAAAATTCACCAATAATCAAGCCATATAACCAATGCATATTCAATGCGAAACTATCGTGAGCTCTGAGACGATATCCATTGCATAGTGCGCCACCCAAGATAGTTTACACGTTAACCCTTGCCATAACTCCATGCAATAATCCATATTAACAATGTTATATGCGCCTCCATTCAAATCTAATGAAATTCACATAGTCCATTAACCAAAAAAAGAGCATAACAGTTAGGACTAACACTTGTATTCCTTAGTTCTTTTATTCGAAATTTTCATGTAATCCTTTTACATAGTTTCTTTCCTTTTGTTATAACTTTAGAACCTTTTTCATAGTTTTTCTTCTTTGTTTTGATCATGCTACCATTAAATTATCCCTTGCATATATGTGGCTAAGTAATCAATCATAAGAATTAGTAACAAGGTTATAACATAGCAACTGTAAACAACATGCTCCTCATACCCATAAAACTGTTCTGTGTCGCAAGGGATTACCAAAAGCACTCCACAATAATGCATTATCCACTTATTATCATGCCAAATGAAACCAAGACTGCATTGTAAAAAATGTAGGATTGTGTAAACAACATCACAACAACAACAAAACATGTGTAATATGTCTATCCTTGCACCTCTAGTCTACAAGGGGGTTCCACCTACTAGTATTATATTATTAACATAGTTAAATAATAGCGCTTTAGCAATACTTTGCGGGGGAAATTCATCGTTACGATTTTAATCGTCAACACCCATGAGTTTGAAATCTTATGGCTGCGTGTAAACAAAACCATAAGAAAAACAATGCTATGCGAGCTCCTCAACTAGATAACATTGCTTTTCCTACAACTCCAACAAACTTGTACCCTGCAAAGCCATTGAAACCATGAGCAAATCAATGTGAGAAACAACATTTGGGTATGAAAAAATTCAAAGAGAATATGAAAGAGATCATTGGCTTCACAACTAGACTAGACACTAATTTTAGAGGGAAAAATCATCGTTGAAGAGAATATTTTCACCTCATTAACCTCATCTCTGGCTTGGATGTTGAGTTTACCTTCCCATTTGAGAAATTTTCCCTTCTTCATTGAGTTGCACAAGCTACTCCACCCAACTGAGCGTTTTTCTCTATTGTTTATTTTGGGTGTTTCTCTTCTCTCCAAAGTGAGCGATCTGGTCTATTGCCAATCTAGTTATTGAGTATAAAGGGAAACAATGGCTATAGGTTTCATTTGATTACCGAGTTTGGGTTTTTGTTAGCCAATCGTTCACTTGGGAAGAACATCTCTTCTCTCAAGAGCAATGGGTCATTTGGGTTAAAAATAATTTTTTATTTCCTTCTAATTACTCCGTAAGGCATTTATACCATGGAAAAGGACTTCACAAGATTCGTCTAGGGAGACAACGAAACGATTCCGTCTATCCACCAAAACCTTCACTATACATACATTTTTTTGATCCAACCTCGGTCTTCCATCCCCTCCATCATTTGGATCTGAAGTTTTATGATCTTTCCAACTTGTCGTGGAATTCAACTTCTATTACAATCATACCAAACGTTGGCTTCTATTATGTTCATACCAGATATGTAGGGTGGACGATTCCTACATTGTATTTGGCTCTGAGAAGATTTTGATCTACCAACACTCCTCTGAAATAAATTCAAACTTACCGCAAGCATATGCTCCCAAATCTAACTGATCAATAGACCCACATTCATAAAATGGGAATCACTGAAAGGATATTGTCTACCTTTTATTATTGAATCCTTAAAATACAATAAAATTAAAAAAGAAATACAATCAACCTAGAATTTGTTCATAGGAAATGAATTTCAACCAACGACGTTCTAAGCAAATTATACTAATTTGAATCTGTGTATCTATATACTAATGATATTAAATTCCATTCATATTGTAATTTGAGAGTGTTATCGCACATATTGTAGTTTGGGCAAAGCCCAACCCAAGCTACAAATGTGTGACACAATTGGGAACAATTATCACTGTCACCTCAATATATGTCCCCCTTGTTTTAGTGAAGGACGAGTCCAACACAAGGGAGGCTTCCCGGTGACCCTAGGGGGATTTAAATGGAAAGTGGAAAATGATTGATAAGCTCCCATATAGGTCAGGTAAAAGGATGGAAACATGCTTGAGAGAGAGTCTTATGAGACGGTAAAGGGTTGCCAAGGTAGTGTACTTGCAAAAAATGTTAGACTTGCCCTAAACAAGATAATTTATGAAGATTCAAGCCTCAAAACCAAAGAAACCTTGTTGTCCCAAAAATGCAATAGTGTGTGTGGATATATATATATGCAGTAAATAAGTTATGACTGATGCAAAATTAACCATCAAAATCACGTGTAAAATGTTGGAAATAAAGCTAGCAACAAGTAGATAATTTTCCAATGATTAGAACAAGACCTTGATAGCAATTAGAGGGTTGTTACTAGGTGTTATCAAAAGGATTTGTAACAGCCTTATGTCTGTAGAAAACGTTTGCTACAACGACAAGTTCTAACCACCAAAATCAACAAACAATCCACCCAAACAATAACATCTAACTAGTAGATCAATTACAACAACTTGCAAGTAAATTTTAGCAGTAGAAGAGTGAGTAAAGAGTGAATACATTGAGAGTTTGTTGTAGTCCTATTGGTTGTAGCTAAAATTTTATTACAACAGCTAGATCACTTGGCTAATCAAAACGCCCTCAAGGCACAAGGGAGCTTATAACATGTAAAAACGATTTCCAAACTTGAACAATTCAATCTCCTTGAAATCACATTTACAAATGCACAATATTCAATCTCCAATGCAAAAAGATTAGTGCCTTATCTATTGGGTTATGGGGTCTCTTATTTATGAGCTAGGGTTTATTACTCCTCTAGGGGTGTAAGCCCTTTTACTCCCTAGAGTAAACAAACCTTAGCAAGGTAAATCCATAAGGGTGTAATCCTTTTTACTCCTTGTAGCAACCTTTGCAGGTGGCCTTTTCAATGACAACAAAGATAGATATTGGTGGAGAGTGTATGCCCTTATTCTCCTCCAAGAGTTTGGAAAATTAACCTTGAAATCAAGAAGAAAACATACAATTGCAGAAATTTCTTACCTAATCCAAGAGATAGCATGAAAAAACCCTTACTTTCAAGAATATTCCACCATAATTGCGAAGAAACAAGCATCAAGAGATAGCGCTATGATTTTTCCTCCAATAGACAAGTACTCCATCCAAAATGCACCAAATAAGAGAGATATCCAGTTGCCCAAGTAGGGCAAAAATTTCAGCCAAGAGTCTTATGCAATTCTCAAGTGATGATGTTAAAATGAAAGTGAGGCAACCTTTATTTATATGAAGTCACCTAAACCTATTTGTCCACTTGAAATTGTCAAAAATAAAATAAAAGAGGGCCGACCCTCTAATTTCTCCTTTCAATTTGCAAAAATGAAAATAACATTAAATTAAAGCCCCTAAGGGGTGACATCATACCCTAGAAGGGTAACACTAGGCTAGAAAATGAGATGTTGAGCCTCAAAGAGCAAGTTATTGGGCCTCCAAAGGCCATGTGCCATGTCATAATGTGATAGAGTGTAATGTCATGAACCTCCCTCCATCAAATCACAACACATCACCTATAGAACCATCAATCCCACTAAAACCCTAGCCTCCAAGGTGACATCATAGGCTAGGAAGTGACATCCTAGGCCTCCAAAGGCCAACGTCTAGGGGAAATGGTCTACAATGTACTCCTCCAAGGCTATCAAGGTGCCTCCAAAGGAAACACTCATCATTGCAAGCCCCCAATGAGTGGGGTGCATCATCCATCCTATGGGCTTCAATCCACTATGAAGGTCCGAATAGCCTAGTCCCTCCATGAAACTACTTCCACTGGGAAAGATCCCATAAAGACAAACAAGTACGCTTTCCAAGGGTCCACAAGTGAATCATGCCAAGTAAGCCACATTTAATGAAAGAACCAATCAAACAATTGCGTTAAATCCCCTCTTTTCAAGTTAGACACATGCTCAAAGGCCTTATAAACTTTTCCAAATTTAGGTATGGGAGGGGTGTCATGGTGTCTTATTGGACAGGTCAATCCCCAAGTCAAGGAATGTTTCCCAATAAGACCCCTTTCTAGGTCATGCAATGAGTATGAGGTGGGTGGAGGGAAAGTGCTTCTAGGCATGGGGTTCCTAACATATCAAGGGTTCATATTGTCTCATTTATGGGTGCCTTTGTGGAGGGTGTGTTGCACCTTCGTTTGCAATGCAACCTTTTTCTAAGCCCTTTATTTCCATTAATTTATTAGGGTTTGAAACATTGAGTATTATGTGCAAGGAAATTAAAGAGTACCGCAATGCCACTTGAAGTTAGAAACACACAAAGTTCCATATGCAATGGAAAGTAAGAGACACCGCAAAATGCATTTCCCCAACCAGCGAGACATTTATCAATTGTGTTTTTCCTTTTTTTGCAGGTCCTTCATTTTGTTTTATGGAGAAGCACTTTATTTCTCTCAGCACCTTAGGGAAATCATTTAGAAGGATCATTTATGGATTTTAACTTTTTCCAGCTACAACACCTCTGGGCCTTTATCCCCTTCTTCCCATGAAATGAGGTACAATCCCTTCTTGGGGTTAGTGAACCCAAAAACCCAAAAGATGAGGAAACATAATGGAAGAAGTATGGAAAGTGGTAAGTATGAGCAGGAGTGGTACGATGAACTTTCAAGGAGACCCCCAGTATCAACCCTCTTCCCGAGGGTGACCCACTTACTAGGAAACCATGTCAACCACCAAGGTGAAATAAGAAAAATGTATAATTTCCAAGCAAACATTTCACAATCAAGAGAGGACCCTTTGCAACATATTCAAATGCTTCCATTATTAAAGTGACACTTACCATGAGACTGAACTTGTTACCTCATGAAGCAAGACTTATTGTCCTCTGGGAGCCAAGCCGGTGTGGTGGATGTTGTCAGGCTGCTAAAGATGAATGGTGGTGTGTGGTCGAGAGGAGGGGATATGTCTGCATAATGCGAGCTTTGTCGGTCATCTGGCTCTCAACACTCCATGTATGCAACTTGCAGGCCTCATGACATCATCTCCTTAGTTGTCCCTAGGCATGGGGGGATAACAGAGAGCAAGCCAATCTTAATCACAGAATACAATAATAGGAACCATAGAGAATATCAAAATGGCAATCTTACTACTTAGATGCTTACATAAATTTACCATTGTTGGTAACTAAATCTTTGTCGATTACCTACCAATGATTTTAGACTCAACACATTCTCATAATTCCTAGTGAGTGCTTTCACAATACATTTCACACATTCTCATAATTCCTAAGTGAGTGCTTTCACAATACATTTCACTACTCCTGCATTCCTTTATAGTTATTCACATGGTACTAATCATAGTTATTCACATGGTACTAATCATGCAAGTCATTGGGTATCTATGGTTTTGATCATGCAAATCAACTTATATAATATCAAAAATACAAATATACGTTATACCAATTTTAAAACGTCTATACCAATTTTAAAGTTAATACTATGTTATACTAAATAAATAGAAAAAGTGATCAATTTACATATAACTGTGATATAATAAATAATAGAGAAAGGTGATAAATTTAAATATAAATATACCTCAAACAAAAAGGCCATGTTGTTGCAATTGGTTCATAGAGAGGTGATCAATTTACATATAAATATATGTCAAACCAAAAGGCCATGTTACAATTGGAGTGGGTTAACATTTTCTGCTCACGATTAAATTTTTTTGGTAAATATTTTCATAGTCATAATGTCATACTATGTAAGTCGTGGTAGAGAAAGGCAGTTGACCTTATGTAAGAAATGAACCTTGATTTTCTATTGCAATTTATAGAGAATAATACTCTCTACACTGGAGAGAACACAATGAAAATGATGGGAAAATTTGACAACTCAACAAGTATAAGTATGCTTTTATAATTTTCACATTAACTAAATTATAGAGTTGTTTCTATGACATATCACATCAAACTATTATCATGTTTGTTTAATAACAAAACATAAGACGATGAAAGCTCATGTTTCATGGTAATCATAGCCTTGGAATGTTAATGCACAAAAAACTTAGAGGAAAAGATGGGTAGTTGGAAAAGATTGAAAATCTTAACTTACAGGATTTAGAGTAAGCGTTATTGAAGAAATAAGTCCTTAAACTGTATTTTTCTCCATATAAATCAAGTCATGTCTCTGACACCGACATCTTCATCTACTCCTTCTTCGCATGCTCATTCGACAAAAAGTAATCTAGTTGTTGTAAAAATTATAGGAAAATCGCTGAGAATTGCTTAAGTTATAAAATTACCTGGTGGCTAGCTTGGCTAAAGGCCTCCTTAGTGTTGGCTGTGGTTTGCTAATGTAGCTTTCCGACTGGTTCTACCACCTTTCTTTCTCAAGATGACTAATATCTATGTAATTACCCAAGTCACACTATTTTCTTTCTCAATATTTTCAAAGATGTTGCTTTAAAAGATTCTTCTGGAACAATAGGGGATTAATCTCRCTTCTTTTTCCATCAAATMAATGCCACGAATTCACCCAAATCAATCTCATTTTAGTGACAATGACTTCAATCTAGGACTCAAACTCAGACGAATAAGCATATTTCCACCCTCCACCCTAAGAACCCCCACCGCCTGCTATGAATTGCCTATACACAGTGGCCCTTATTATGAGATATGGAAGGGATTTAGTTCCTCGCCTGACCAAACCATGTCCATATGAATGAATAAGTTGCATTCAATTTTCAAGATACAGAAAAATAACGATAGTTGCCTAGGCTTATACCTTACTGTAAGCCTATGCTGTGAGCCCAGGCCAGAGCCATTTGAACACCTATACTGTATAATAGTGGAAATGGGAAAGGGAAGTGTTAACACATACATCTTAATGGCCTTTTTGTTAGGAAAGCAAGCAAGGTCATAGAACCATAGGAAAACTTTTGGAGTTCGTGGAACCATACATACATAGGCAAGTTTATTGACTTGATGAGATATTGGTTGCCAGAGCTTGTTCACTCCATCATTACCAGTGAGTGACTTCAGAATCCATAGAAATGAATTTCAGATTCTCAATCAACAAGCAGCTTCAAAATCCAGAGACCATATCACCACAAAACCAACTCTCATCTAGAATTTTCTGCCCTCATGAACACCAATTAATTCACACAATCATTTTTCTCAAACATAAACCAACTGCTTTCAACGCACAAAATTCTTTTTCTCAAACATAAAGAAATTGCTTTCATTCTATGCTTTTTGGTAGTGTTTGCCTCATATTCATATCAGAATTAGGATTTTCTACAACATTCTCCACCTAGGCCGAAGACAAAACCACTACCTGTGCATAAGACAAAATCCCGGTCTCTGGTTCTGTGGACTGGACTGCAATACATGTCCACAAGCTTCAACCATGGGAATAATCTCTTCTTAAAATGAGTAGCAACAAAGTTTGGCATAACCAGAGGTGAACACATGACAATGCAATGAACACGTGGCCTATTGATTATTAACCAAATGTCATTGCGTCAACCTAGAAAGCGAACAATCATTTTATTATTACATAATTTGTTTACATTATGTGATGACCATTAATAATGATGATATATATATATTTTTAATTTATAAATATTAAAGTATTTAATTTCTCAACAATAAAATGAAAATAAATATTTAACAATATATTTATTTTCATTTTTAAAATTTAGTTAATTAAAATAAATCTAAATATAAACTTTAATATTTTTAATAACAATTTAAAATACTAAAATTTATAGTTACTTATTTTTCAATTTCACTAAACACCAAATGCATTTATGAATTAGAATTAAATAACAATTTAAAATACTAAAATTTATAGTTACTTATTTTTCAATTTCAATTTCACTGAACACCAAATGCATGCATTTATGAGTTAAAATTTATAGTTACTTATTTTTCAATTTCACTAAATGCATTTATGAGTTTAAATGAATGTATACTCATATTCATATTTAAGTATCTCTATAACTCAGAGTAACTTAATAGATAACCAACATATTTTTTTTTTTTTTTGAATTAGTAAATTCATCATGGTTTTAAGTTGTTTATATAATTTATTTACATTATGATGATGACCATTAACGATGATATGATTTTTTTTTTTTAATTTACAAATGTTAAAGT
>JASDQU011178548.1:0-10150 GCA_032191745.1 Picea mariana
CCCTTGATTCTCTCAACCTACAATTGAGAAAAATGGCAAATTGGTGTGAGGTGGTTTCTCACATGAAAACCAATTTCCATAATTAATAAATGAATAATATGTGAGACAAATTTTCTCTCACAAATATTAATCATTTTAATTACAAGTGAATAATAATAATGTATGAGTTATTAAAACTCATAAAATGCATAATTAAATGCATGAGCACTTCATAAAAGCATTAATCAAACTAATATGAAAAATGCATGAAGTATTTTTCCCACAAATGCATAATTAAATGCGTGAGAAATAAAACTCAAGAAAANTCCCACAAATGCATAATTAAATGCGTGAGAAATAAAACTAAAAAAAACATCATTTTAATCCACTTAAACACTTTTGTCGCCACCTTAAAATCAACATGGCACAAATTAAGAAGTTCTTTCACGTGCGAAGATCCATTCGGATCAGTCGAAGCACATAGAGATCCGATATCACTTCATTCATGATATGATGCAGAAAGGAGCTATAAAGTTCCATTATGTTGGCATGAATGAGAGGTTGCAAATGTGTTGACCAAGCCTCTGTTTCGTGTAAACTTTGAGCACTTTCGAGACAAGCTTGGTATAGTCCGAAAGGACCTCCCTCGAATGGGGGATTTGATGTGATGCCAGCGTTGTGCTGAAGATTTCCAGCTTCATGTTGATGTTGTTGAGATGCCAGCCTCGTGCTGAAGATTTCCAGCTTCATGCTAATTGTGGTGAACCAACCCGATTCACTATGTAAATATCCAAAATACTTGGAATATAAAGATATCCATATAGGACAATAATATATATTAAATAATAATTGTATATGGAAATATGATATGATTACAATGAGAATGAGAGCCCGTTTATATATCTTCACAAGGGGTTCCATTTCATGAATAGACACGTCCTTTAGATAAGACATAGCTTTTGATTTATAATGTGTTTAATTATTATATTTAATTATTATTAATTATATCTATTTCTATATATATTGTGTTCATAACATTGCCTTCCCCTTAAAAATGCTTTGTCCTCAAAGCATACTTATGGAAGACTTATCTCTTGCTATGGCTTGTAATATCGTCTCCTTATTCTTTATTCCTGAATTAGTGATTGTTGAGGACTTGAAACGATAGGATCTTCTAAGAGCTGCATAGAATCGTCGAATCGTAAGAGAGACTGCCCACCTTAAATCGATCTTTTGCACAATGGGGATTTTATGGGGTTCTTGTAGACACTTTGATGTATTTTGACTCCCATGATAACTTCTACCTTGAGCATCATTTTTAATGGAGGTAATAATTTTGTAAATATTTGTCATTTGTTTCTGTGGATACATTGATTGGTTGAAGTATCGATTTTTGTGATTAGGATGTCTATAATGCATCCTTGCAACCTGATCTTTACTTCGTGTACTTGTAGCATATTCTTGATTAACACTTGGAATTGAGTATTCTTCATAGCCCCGTCTTGTTTCTACTTCGACATGTGAAGACCTCTTTACATCAACTAAATCCCTTTGAGCTGTAAGGTTGACTGGGTTAGTGTTAATTGCTTTATCCACCATTAGGTTTTTTCCATTTGAAGACTTCTATAGTTCCATAGGTTTAGTCATTGTCTCTTTATCTACCAATGATTCCTTATTGATAAGTTTTTCTTACTTGTCTTGTACCGTCTTCTTATCACTCTTTATCTTCTTAATATGGGTGAGTAAACTTTGATTATGGATTTTTAGGCATGAGTTTTCTTCCTTATCTACTTTGTCAACTTTGTTCTTGTCTTCCTTCTCTAATTCTTCCTCTTTCAACATTCTGATCTGTTCCAATAATCTCTAATTAAGGTTTTTTAAACGCGAGGTTTCTTCATTTTTTTCGCCTAATTTCTTATTGTTATTCAACTTCTTGATTTGTTCAACCAAGATTTGATTATGGTTCTTTAAACAACCATTCTCTTCATCTTTCTCTGATAATTTCTTAATAAGATTTTGATTAGCTTGTTCTAACATTTGATTTTGATCTTTTAGGAAAGAGATTTCTAAATTTTTTTTCTCTCGTCTTTAATTAGACAGGGGGCAGCCCGAGAGCCTTTGGGGCTGGGAATGTAATCAGAAGTCTTTAATAAAATAGTTTGTAGAGCTTTGGATATTCTTAGACTTCGTGTGTTAAATCATGTCTTTCTTGTGATTTGTGTCTTATTTCTCATGTTTACATTTTTTCTCTTTCATCTACTCATTGTCTCAGTTGGGTTGTAGCAGCCATAATTCAGTACAACCCCTGATGTGGCGAATTTAAAAGCATTCATTTAACTACAATTTTTCCTCTGTTTTGCTGTGAGTAAAACAAGAGCTGCACTTTGATTGTTTTTCTTATTTTTGACTACTAGTTCACAATCTGAATGAGTTGAATGTTAGTTCTACCACTGGAGTGGAAAGTCAAATTTATCCTTCTTAGATACCTGTCTTTTTCGTTTCAGTTTTGTTCATCCAAGTTCTTCTATCCATCCTCATGATTTTAAATGGATTTAGCAGATGAAGTCATGCCTCCTTTGTTCTGATTTGTAATTGTTAAGAAACTCATTTTACCATAGATCCAAAATCCTCCATGAACTGATCAATCAACAATCATAATTTTCTTCAAAATGTGCTAAGGCTTGGCTCTATTACAACCTAGAATCAAATATTGCAACAAGATAATCCAAGACCAATTTAGGGTTTCTAGATAGTTAGGGATTGACTATTGACTTTGCTTGTATCTTGGAGTCTTGATTGACTGGATATTAGACCCGAAATAAGTGCAAAATATGTCTAGGGAATCCGTAGTATGGTGCCAAGATTATTGATCCTGAATTATAGTCAAGGAGTCATATGCAAAATGGCCATTGACATGTTATCAAACCTCAAGTGTAGGAAGGGGAATACCTTGAATGTGATCTATAGTTAACTCTAGAGTTGAGTAAGAAACAAAGAGATTCACTTTCCATGACATAGAGTGTTGTAGCTAACAAGTAACCTTGACAAATGGAACAAAATAGGCTAGTTTCACTCGACTTGCAACAATTGATAGAGAGAAGTTGAGGCATTAGCGAAGAGGGTTTTTTCATTTTTGATAAAAGAGGGACCGAATCCTAATTCCTTGAGAATGGATAGAATGAATGGCCACTCAACTATGTCATATGGTTTTTCGAAGTCAATCTTGATGAATAATGCATCTAGTCTAGACATTTAATCCCATTGCATACCCTCCCAAACATTGATAACATTATCCAAGATGTATCTCCCAGTTTTTTTAGTTTGAATGATCTTAGGAAGAATATGCATAAGCCATAGATCTAGGGATTTGGATAAGATTTCTTTGGAGGTGTTGAGCAAGGTAATGGGTTGCCAATTTGTAATGACTTTTTGGTCCTGGACTCTAGAGATAAATCTAATAATACCTTTGTTAATTCCCACACCCAAAGAGCATTGGTGCAAGGCCTCTAATGGAAATTCTATACATAGAGTAAGTTAGGTCCAACAAAATCCTAGGTATCTTTGTAAATCTCACAAGGGAACCCATCAAGCTTCAGTCTTTATCATCTATGATTTCATGAAGAGACATGGATAAGTCATCTAATGATAGGGCTAAGTCATAGGCTCAACTTCTCTCTTCTAGTAGCTCATAGGACATAACATTTAGGCATTTCTGAGCAACCTCCTCCTTATTTGTCAAAAGGCCTTGAAACTAATGACCATCCAATAGTGCTCCACAAATTCATTTTTAATGTCTTCTTGATTAGTCATTTAACCAATGGTTGTTTTGAGGGAAAAAATGATTCCTCGACCTCCTTGGTGGTTAGGGATTTAAAAAAACTTTGATGGCTCTATCCCTTGACTTTATCTAACGTACTTAAGTACACCACTAAGCGGGTCTTTCCATATAAATATTTTCCAACGACAATAAAAGGCCCTACATAGTTTTGCTACTTGATCTACTTGTCCCAATCATAAGGGACCCATTGGAGGCTTTCCATGAGCCCCTCAAACACCTTAATCACAATATAATTGCGGGTCCAATGAATTTTGGAAATTTTCCTTCCATACCCTTGTGAAAAGGCCACATTTTTGGAAATTGCATCCTCTCATTAGGTAACCCGTCCAAAGTCACCACATAGGAAAGGGACAAGCTTTCACACTGTACAAATGCATGCTAGGAAACTCAAGGTTTTGAGATATGAAAAAATTCAAAATGTAGTGGATTTGCACCGTTGACACCCTTTCAACACCCTAGGAAATAGAAAACCAAAGGGGTTTATGATCATACAGAGTGGTGGTTCCCTTTACGTGTAGATGACACCCTCTAGTTGAGTCAAAGAAGGAACATTCTTAAAGAGGAGTGTCATATCTATCATCAAGTAAATCTGCTCAATCCCTTTCCAAAAATTGGATGAGGTGAGCCACACCTTTGATGATTATTTTCAAGGATTTTGATTGGGTTCAAAAATACCATGTTGGGTTTCAAAGCTAGCCATTGTTCCTTTTCCCTTACTAGCAGGCACACAAGGAGTTCCCCCTCTTTATTTTCTTGAGATTCCACCACATTGAGATTGCCGCAAATGAGCCACAAGATGTCACAAAAATGATCAACAATCAAATGCCAAAATGTTTCACACTCTCTTGCATTATTGGAAGCATAAATATTGGCCAAGATGAGAAGTTGATCGTTCAAGGTAATAAGAATCCACATTAGTATTGCAGTGGGGTTTGTATCCCATCCCACAACATTACTAACCCGCTGATGAGAGACAAGTAAAGTGACCTTGCCTTTTCCTTCTGAGTGTTTTCAATAAAAATCTTCAGCCCCTAGCCAAATCAGTGACAGGGCAATTTCTCAATTTAAACAGAAGAAAGAAAAATAAAATAAAGAATAACATGAAACACACACTATGAGAGAAAACCAGACTCATAACACCACCAATTAGAATCTTTTCATAAAAAGTCCAAAATATGCCTTTGCATCCATGTATTCATTCCAGCCCCAGAGGTTTACAAAGTTTTTCCTGCACAGAGAGAAGACTCCTCCTTTCTCCCCCCCTTTTTCTATACTCGTGAGGCCAAGCATATATAGAGGAATTTCGTGTGGAATTTAAAACGTTCTGACTTCCTCATAATTCTAAAAACAGATACAAGTTACAAAAAGGAAGAACAATTGTATTATTTAAAGGGACTGTTAGTAAACGGTCTGTCATATTAGGACTCCCTTTTCTTAAGCCGACATCTATCCAAAACTTTCTGAAATACACCAAAATTTTACCTGAGGATTCACCTCATCTTGGCGATTTCCTCCTCCAGGGTACTCCACCAATCGAGATTTTCCCCGACGCTTTCTATCATCTCTGTTTTGGCCTCTTTCCTCTGCCTTTTACTCCTCTTCTTCTTTGCATCTAGGTGGCAGGTGTTGCCCGCATGTTCATTTATGATGAGATCCCTTATAACGGGATTTAATTTGACTCTCGACTCTATCTTAGTTTCAAGTTTGGTATGAAATTTAGTCGCCAATATCTGCAAGACCCATCTTTCATCCTTACTTATTGACCTGTTTGGTACATTAGCTGAGAACCCAGTCATGCCAGACACCGTTTGATGGGTATTATCCATACCTTTCGGACTTTGCAGAGACCTTGATTTGGCCACCCTTTGAATTTACAAAATTTCAAGAACACAGGACGAGCTTGTTTTTCTTACGCATAAGATGACAATTTCCCAGAATAGGATAAAATGATCTCATATCTGAGGTTTGATGGTTTTTTGTACTTTGATCACAAATTACTGTCACAGTACGTTGGTGTTCCATGCTTCATCAGTCCACGTTGAGTGATGAGCCTCGACTTAGTTATGTGACGATGTCCTTTTGGTATGCCATCTAGGAAAGTACTTGGACTAGTGATGTGAGGTGATTTGACTAGCCACCATTCTTCTCGCGAGTTATTGATGTGACATTTTGAACCACGTGACATAGAGGCCATAGGAAAAGTGGTTTCGGGCTATCCGTTGTCTCCCCTGATGCGTGTGTAAGAGCGCCACGTGTTCCCCATCAAAACTAGAGTGGTTTTCCCCGGTCTACCCTTGCGTTGTTAAGTTCCGTGCTATTTGTTGGTCCGATGTGGGCCTCGACTGTGGATCTGAGATTCTTCAAGATCGACGGTTCGCCAAGCTACTCCATTCCCACCTCAGTATATATTCATTCATATGCGTGGGATATGGCTGAGCGCCCTAAAATATCACGCCTCTATTGTGGTATAGCGTCTCGCTGAACCTTAGAAATTTTTAGATCTCGATATAAAAATTGTTAAGGTGATAAAATTGGCTCCAATTGGGGATGCTATCCTCCCAATGAGGTAACAAATAACTCATAGACCCGGTGCCTGATCCATTGGGTTGTTCCCAAAACATGTGTGTACCCTTCTCTTACCAAGCTCTGTGCACTGATTCCAATTGCATGCAGGATGTCCGAGTACATTATTGAGAACTAACTATATTTAGTGCTAGAAAACTCAAACTGGAAAATGCTTGATCGACAAGTTTATTTTCACATCCCTACCTACTCTAAAATTGCTGGGATGACCACTCAATCAAGTGATGCTAAAGTGCCAATGCAACCAATCAAGCAATTGGCTTCCTGATTTTCCTTTGTTCACATTTTTCTTAAGCTGGTAGAAAAATGTAAGAGATGGCGGATGATAAAATAAATTGAATCCAAAATCTGAGCTTATGAATGAAACAAATTCATCCTTCACTGAAGACTGTAATAGGATGGCCACCAGATCTTGAAAACCATGAAAAATCATTTCTCCTTGATGAGCAAAAACCGAAAGGCAAGCATCTTTCATCAGTGTTAGTTGTTTTTGCCCTATTTCTTCTGTTCTGAGAACATTTTCGAATGAAATGGTAATGATAGGTTTGTCTGCTTGTCCATGCATATCAACAAAAATATTCATATATTCTTTCACATATTCAAATATGACAACCATATAATATGCATCAAGGCTCTCCTCTTGTTCATCAAACAACTCTGCTTGGGTTTCATTGAATTTTTGGGAATTTGTTTGAGGATCACCATTTTGACCTTCAAACGAATTAATTGAAATAAGTTCCTGCTCATAATCTTCTAGAAAATGTGAAAAGCCAACAATGCACATTATTTCACAGTCTAGAATTCCCATAGATGAATTTTCAAAACCTTGATTTTCAAATGACTCAAATAAAACCACTGCCTCTTTACTCTCTTTTTGTATTTCTAATGGAAAAGTGGCATATACTGCTTCATTTCTTTCCCAAAAATCTATGTCATTTGTTTTTTTATTGTTGGAGACTTCCATAGATGCAGTTTCAGAATCTTCATCCATATGTATGTTGTTTAAAAATTGAACCACAACGTCACTCTCAAGGGAAGAGAAAATAATTTGAAACACCTTTTCATGTTGAGCATCTATATTGATTTCGGGAGAGAGAAAATGACCTTGAACAATACTTTCTGGAGCAACTTCTTCTTCCTTTTCAGGCTGATAGCTGAACGTAGACTGCAAATTTGAGTTGACATGACCCTTTCTATGATCGTTCATAATATTATCATCACCACTCCGCTCATGCTCGGAGGATTCCTGACCTGAGATACTACAAATATTTTCCTTCAATAATTCAAAGGAAGCAAAACATAATGGTAGGGTTGTCTTACCTGATTTGAAACCGTCTTCGATTTTATCCCCAACAGATGGCTGTATCTTAGCACAAGCGATAGGGTTTTCAGGCATACAGAAAGAGTGTTGTGATACCTTGTCCTTCTGCTTCATTAGTTTGGCATGGTTTTTCATAAACACAGATTTACTCTCCTCAATGATGATCTTAGGATTTTCTTTCAACAATCTGAATGAAGAAAAGCATAAAGGTAAAGAATTTCCTTCAACTAATCCAACACTTTCTTCTTTGTAACTATGATATGTAGGTTGTGTCATGTCATTACACCGCTGAAAGAAAAATTATGATAGGGGACATGCAGTTGGTTGCTCTAAGGATTCATCATCACAATAGTCATCGTATTCATCATATATAGGTAAATCAATAACATATGCAATATCATCTAGCAAGAACAACTCTGGGACGTCAACATGCTCTTCAACAGACTGATTTTCAAACTCATCTTCTTGTCTGTCTACGAATAAATACACAAAATTATAAGTCCCCCACTTATCATGGGATGGATCAGAAGCTAGATCGACCTCCCTTCTCTCAACAAGTGGAATATAGTTCTTTTCAAAATTGTTTCCATTGGAAGCTTCACGAGAACCTATGATATCATCAATTATGTGCTCAAAATTCCAACCAACTATTTCCTATTCACATTTTCTTTCATGTTTTTGAGCATTCAACTCCTCATTCTGGATCGGATTACATGCCTGGATGTTGTGCTAAATGTCTTGAGCATCCCTAAACATTTGTTGTAAGGACTCATGTCTTCTTTCCATTAGGAGGAAAGAAAATTTTGGATGAATAGTAGTTGCATAATGGAGCATGGCAACAACTTCAGAGGGTTGAATTTCTTCGGACATATTATAATAGATGCTAGATAATTTTCTACTAAACACAGAAATAGCTTCATTGCTGTGACTTTTCAAGGCATAAAACTCATTGAGTTGTTGATCTAAGGATTTCTCTTTTCCCCAGAAATTTAAGAATACCTTCTTCAATTCTACCCATGAGCTGATGGTTTCTGGATGCAAATGTTTGAACCAATGTTTGGTGTCTCATTTCAAGGATTGAGAGAAAACTCTCATACACACAACATCATGGTCAATCTCGAAAAAATCTATAAAATGCTCAAACCCTTGAATGTGATTTTCGGTCGAGATGATATCCGATTCTCCGTTGAGCACAGGTAGGTACTCATAGTAATTTGGAGGTAAATCATGAAGGGTTTGGGGTAGCTTTAAGGGTATATATCTATGTCGGGCCTTAGGGAGTGTTGGACCAAGTACAGTGGGAGACACATTGGTCCAAGTCTCACGGGATTCATCAACTTGGTCATTGTCATTGCGTGGCCTAGGTGAAAACTTTTTATCAGAACCATTGACAAGGTGAGGGCATGCATGTGCAACATCTAGAGGAGGAAATATAATTGCAAGTCTTTAATGATCATTATTAAGATACAATAGGTACAAGAAAGTTCGTTTGGCATGTTCAAGGAAGGAGCAAAGGCAACTTAAAATGAAAAGTAAATGGCTCTGAAGAGGTCCCATTTTGAGTACCTATTTTCCCTCATGATGTCTTTCCTCGCCCCTGTCAAGGGGTTTCATCTTTCAGTGAAGTTTCTGTCTTGCGCTTGAAGCATTGAGAGTAGGGTCGCCTCTTGGAAATTCAAGATTCTTTTATTTGTGGAATCGTCCTCGAACCGAAGTGGAATCGCCAGAGCAGGAATACACCCAATGTGTGCCTAAGTTTCTTCCACTCTCAGACCTTAGAACTCAACCATGTCGTTCTTTCCCAGGGAAAATTTTTCAATTTCGTCCTCGACAACGGCGCCAGAATGTTAGCACTCTGTAAATCGGTCTAACTGAATAGACAAACGACAGAGGTAACTATTTCAACCAACTTTAGAGCCGAGGAACTAGCCTGCTCAACTCAGAGAGGGCTCTCTCGTGTCACTTGATATATCTATGGAAATCGATGGCTAGATTTAGTCTGTTTTGAGGTTTTTAATAAAATTGTTGAAGAGTTGAAGATGGCCTTTGGGCTATGGGGTCAAGAATGTAGGATGCATTGCCAAATCCTAAAAACAATTAAGAGGAAAAGGCTAAATAAGGAAGTGACTTATCAGTTTATGCTTGAAAATTTAGATGGTATCAGAAGAAAAGAAACACACAACTATTATCAGAGCATTATAATAATGAATTCTAAAATGGTTTAGAAGAGACAAACATAGTCTAAATCGCCAAGCCGAGAGCATTGAATAATGAATTCTGGACTTTTAATTTCTCAATTTAGACAGAAGAAAGCAAAATGAAATACATAATAATAGGAAACACACACTATGAGAGAAAACGAGACTCATAACACCACAAATTAGAATCTTTTCATAAAATGTCCAAAATCTGCCTTTGCATCCATGTAT